>JBBGZY010002026.1:0-295305 GCA_037952925.1 Lithobates clamitans
GATCCCAACCTGCAACCACTTGTTACTGACCTTTTGGCTTGTTTACGGACTACGCTTCTGCTTGATCCCTGTAACAGAACGTCCCACACTCCACTGGAGTGCTTCCGTCAGTATATTGCTTTCTAAGCTCTGGAACATGAGACTAGTGGATCTGGCTAAAGTTGCCTCAAGTGCAAGAGCCCCTTCCTTCTTTCAACACAAACCACACTTATAGAATCCAGGATAACAGGGGTAAAAGTAAATGTTCGGTGTGGTTGTACGGTGAGTCGGGTTAGGCAGACCCGACTGGGGTTCTCGGTCATCCTGTGCCCCTAATAGACACAGGGTGCCTTACATATAGGAGAGGCTTTGGGAGCTGGACAAGGAGTTTCCAGAGCTCTCCAAGGTAAGTTGGGTTCCACAAGCCCCCCAGCCCAAAGTGACTCCCGTCACAATACTTACCTGCTATATCAGCTACTGGACCCTGGCTTGCTCACCTCCAGTTGGGTGGCGATCCTGAGGATTGTGACCCCTGGGGCTTAGATCCCCTCAGGTGAGCCTGTGTCCTCCACCAGGGTGCTTGTTCACTTATCCTGCTGGTTGGTGGGAGCTTCTCTACTGGTCTCTGAACCTGACCATGATAACTACGTCTCCAAATTTCCCCCAATGTCCACCTTCCTCCTCGGTTTTCTTTTTTTTGGAATGGACGGTTTTATCTCCTTTGGCATTTCTCTGCATTTAGTAGTGAATGTTTCAGTCATTAGTGGCCGTCTCCTAATCATTACTTAATCCCGGGAAGAGAAGTTCTATGTTTTAGTCTAGTGGATTTTTATTTGAACAGGTCCAATCACATCTGTGCCTCTCAAGTCCGACGTCGAGTAAATAAATGCGTCTCGTAGGTTTTCATGCAAACATTTATGTAGCCAGTAATGAAGGACGAGGCTCTCAACGTTCCATTTAATGGCAGCACCTGCAGCATAATCTCGTAAATGAGTTGGCACGGGGGGCGCCTGTGTGGGGCAGCGGCCGCCGACGAGCCGCAGGACGGAACTGGCTATCTGTATCCCATGTGCAGCGTCTGTATGAGAAGGAATACAATACAAAGCCGGCATCCCCTCAACTAAACGCCGCTTCTCTTTTTCCTGTAGCTGCAGCATCCTGCTGCTCGTTTATGTAATTACCTCGGTTCCCATGTTGGGCCTAATTAATTTGCATCTTGAGCTCGGATGGGGAGTGCAGCGGCTGCATTGTTTAAACGTTAGAGATTACTAATTGCTACAGATCTCCGAGTTGTATGAAACGGAAAGCAAGCCCACTGGGGCTGTGTTTTTAAATAAATCATATGTTTTCCACTTGATTTTTTAATTTTATTTTTGTTAATGCTTTATGCACCAGAATGCGTCTTCCTTAACCACTTCAATACCGGGCACTTAGACACCTTCCCGCCCAGACCAATTTTCAGCTTTCAGCGCTGTCGCAATTTGAATGACAATTGCGCGATCATGCTACACTGTACCCAAACAAATTTTTTATCATTTTGTTCCCACAAATAGAGCTTTCTTTTGGTGGTATTTGATCACCTCTGCGGTTTTTATTTTTTGCGCAACAAATAAAAAAAGACCAAAAATTTTGAAAAAAAACAAGTTTTTCTTTGTTTCTGTTAAAACTTTTTTGTAAATAAGTACGTTTTCTTCTTCAATGACGGGCACTGATATGGCTGCACTGATGGGCACTGACGGGCACTGATACGGCGGCACTGATGGGCACCGATGAGGTGGCACCAATGAGGTGGCACTGATGAGGTGGCACTGATGGGCACTGATGATGGGCACTGATAGGCGGCACTGATGGGCACTGATAGGTGGCACTGGTATGTGGCAGTGGTGGGCACTTATAAGTGGCACAGATGGGCACTTATAGGTGGCACTGATGGGCACTCATAGGTGGCATTGATGGGCACTCATAGGTGGCACTGATAGTTGGCACAGATGGGCATGGATGGGCACTGATAGATGGGCACTGATGGGCACGGATGGGCACTGACAGGTGGCATGAATAGACACTGATGGGTGGCACTGATGGCACTGCTTGTTTGCAGTGATGCCCCTAAGGGTGGCATTGCTGGGCATCACTGCAACATAATGGTGCCAATCAATGCCCAATTGTGGGCACTGATTGGCACAGATTTGGCACACTGGGCACATGTGGATGGCCATGGGGTACATACCTGGCCATCCACATGTTGCCCCTTCCCTGGTGGTCCTAGTGGCGATCCCTGGTGGTCCAGTGTGGTGATCTGCGGGGGGGGCTGCGCTGATAAACAATCAGCGCAGACCCCCCCTGCCAGGAGAGCCGCCGATCGGCTCTCCTCTAATCGCGTCCGTCAGACGCGAGTGAGGAAGAGCCGATCAACGGCTCTTCCTATTGACAGCGTGATCAGCCGTGATTGGACACGGCTGATCACGTGGTAAAGAGCCTCCGCCGGAGGCTTTTTACCAAGATCAGTGTAGCGGTGTGTCAGACTGACACACCGCTCCACCGATCGCCGCGATGCGCGCCCTAGGGGGCGCGCTGCGGCATGTTATCCTGCTGGACGTCATATGACGTCCAGTCAGGATAACAGAACCACTTCCCGGACGTCAATCCGCTATAGGGCGGGCGGGAAGTGGTTAAAGCACAGCTATAGGCAGTTGCAAAAAATAAAAATTTTAATCCAGTTGTGTCTTTATTAAAAAATCTTCAAAATTAATTTTAAATGGCATCGTAAGTGGCCTTGATATTGGCCTCCTGGAATCGGAGGGGGGAGGGGCAGTACTGTCAGAGAATTGGCTTCATCTGCATTGCACAGGGCTGCTGATTAAGTGATTGTAAAGTCTCGTGTTGTTTGTTATTTTTAGAGAAAAATAAAAAAATGTTATACTTGCCTGCTCTGTGTAATGGTTTTGCACAGAGCAGCCCCGATCCTCCTCTTCTCAGGTCCCTCTTCGGCAGAGCCGTCTTAACAGCATCATGGGCCCCTGGGCAAAGTAATGCTCCGGGGCCCTACAATGGAGACAGCGCAGGTAAACAGACATCAAGGAGGCAGACAAGCAGAGCTTCCCCTTTTGGGTGGAGCTCCTCATTAACTACATGAACAATCATTCTGTACAGCAAAGAAACAAAATACTACATAATGTAACAAATCTGTCCTGTGCATGTAAGATATCTGCTAGAATGATGCTCAGGGCAGTTGTAACAAGTATAGACAGGGCCGCCAATAAAAATCATGAGGGACCATCCAGCCTGACAGGGCCTCAGAAACTTGTTGAAGGCTTCTTAGCTGAAACGCGTCAGCGTATAGCCTGTATCCGTGTACCCACGTAACCAATAACTTTTATTCAAGAGCATCCGGGTTGCCAGCCCTTTTTGATTCAACGGCCTCAGATACCCCCAACATTGTTATCCCTCTACATCTTGTATACATCCAGCACTCCTAACTCCACCCAACCAACCCCCCCCACACACACACACACCCACCAGGTTTCCCCCTACCATTGTTATCCTGTTACCACCTCCACACTCCTGTATTCTCAACCCCAAATGCCCCCCCCCCAGCACTCGGACCCCTCTACGCCTCAGATATCTCCCAAGCACTCTGACCCCTCTACACCCCAGATATCTCCCCAGCACTCTGACCCCTCTACACTCCAGATATCCCCCCAGCACTCTGACCCCTCTACACCCCAGATATCCCCCCGGCACTTTGATCCCTCTACACCCCAGATATCTCCCCAGCACTCTGACCCCTCTACACCCTTTGTATCCCCCCAGCACTCTGACCCCTCTACGCCTCAGATATCTCCCCAGCACTCGGACCCCTCTACGCCTCAGATATCTCCCCAGCACTCTGACCCCTTTATGTCCCAGATATCCCCCCCAGCACTCGGACCCCTCTACACCCCAGATATCTCCCCAGCACTCTGACCCCTCTACACCCCAGATATCCCCCCAGCACTCTGATCCCTCTACACCCTAGATATCTCCCCAGCACTCTGACCTCTCTACACCCCAGATATCTCCCCAGCACTCTGACCTCTCTACACCCCAGATATCTCCCCAGCACTCTGACCCCTCTACACCCTAGATATCTCCCCAGCACTCTGACCCCTCTACATCCCAGATATCCCCCCCAAGCACTCTGACCCCTCTACATCCCAGATATTCCCCCAGCACTCTGACCTCTCTATACTCCAGATATCTCCCCAGCACTCTGACCCCTTTATGTCCCAGATATCCCCCCCCCCAGCACTCTGACCCCTCTACACCCCAAGATATCTCCCCAGCACTCTGACCTCTCCTTACCCCAGATATCTCCCCAGCACTCTGACCACTCTATGTCCCAGATATCCCCCCCCAGCACTTGGACCCCTCTACACCCCAGATATCCCCCCAGCACTCTGACCTCTCTATACCCCAGATACCCCCCCAGCACTCGGACCCCTCTACACCTCAGATATCTCCCCAGCACTCTGACCCCTCTACACCCCAGATATCTCCCCAGCACTTGGACCCCTCTACACCTCAGATATCTCCCCAGCACTCTGACCCCTCTATACCTCAGATATCTCCCCAGCACTCTGACCCCTCTACACCCCAGATATCTCCCCAGCACTTGGACCCCTCTACATGCCAGATATCCCCCCAGCACTCTGACCCCTCTACACCCCAGATATCCCCCCAGCACTCTGACCCCTCTACACCACAGATATCCCCCCCAGCACTCTGACCCTTCTACATCCCAGATATCTCCCCAGCACTCGGACCCCTCTACACCTCAGATATCTCCCCAGCACTCTGACCCCTCTATACCTCAGATATCTCCCCAGCACTCTGACCCCTCTATACCCCAGATATCCCCCCCAGCACTTTGACCCCTCTACATGCCAGATATCCCCCCAGCACTCTGACCCCTCTACACCACAGATATCCCCCCCAGCACTCTGACCCTTCTACAGCCCAGATATCCCCCCAGCACTTTGACCCCTCTACATGCCAGATATCCCCCCAGCACTCTGACCACTCTACACCACAGATATCCCCCCAGCACTCTGACCCTTCTACATCCCAGATATCTCCCCAGCACTCGGACCCCTCTACACCACAGATATCCCCCCCAGCACTCTGACCCTTCTACAGCCCAGATATCCCCCCAGCACTCTGACCCCTCTACACTCCAGATATCTCCCCAGCACTCGGACCCCTCTACACCTCAGATATCTCCCCAGCACTCTGACCCCTCTATACCCCAGATATCTCCCCAGCACTTTGACCCCTCTACATGCCAGATATCCCCCCAGCACTCTGACCACTCTACACCACAGATATCCCCCCCAGCACTCTGACCCTTCTACAGCCCAGATATCCCCCCAGCACTTTGACCCCTCTACATGCCAGATATCCCCCCAGCACTCTGACCCCTCTACACCCCAGATATCCCCCCAGCACTCTGACCCCTCTACACCCCAGATATCCCCCCAGCACTCTAACCCCTCTACATCCCAGATATCCCCCCGGCACTCTGACCCCTCTACACCCCAGATATCCCCCCGGCACTCTGATCCCTCTACATCCCAGATATCCCCCCCCCCCCAGCACTCTGACCCTTCTACAGCCCAGATATCCCCCAAACACTCTTACCCCTCTACACCCCAGATATCCCCCCCCAGCACTCTGACCACTCTACACCCCAGATATCCCCCCAGCACTCTGACCTCTCTACGTCCCAGATATCCCCCCAGCACTCTGACCTCTCTACGTCCCAGGTATCCCCCAAAACTCTGATCCCTCTCTGCACCCTAGCTATTCCCCCCCCAGCACTGTTACCATATACCATAAGATACCCCTTGTATTGTGACCCCACTACATCCCTGATACCCCCTACACTGTGGCCTCTCTACATCCCTGATGCCCCTAGCACTATAGCCACTCAAGATACCCCAAGCATTGCTACCCCCTTTACACCCCAGATTCCCCCCCAGCATTATTTTCCCCCCATACACCCTTGATATCCCCCAGCACCATTATTCTATCAATGTTGTTCCCCCTTTTTCAATGGAGATGCAGTGCATGTGAACTTTTGGCTATGTGCCCATCTCCAGCACTGTGACAAGAACTCGCCTATCCAATCAAGTCATGCAGGGAGAAGGAGGGGCGGGGGGGGAACATCTCTCCGGGCATTCCAAGCCCTTTGGTGCAAACAGTGCTGGACAGCTGGGCTCACCATGACACCATCCACAATGTTCCTTCCGCAGGCGGGCTCTCAGTGCTGCCGACTCGGCAGCTCCCACTCCAGCTCCTACCCCGTGGCCTCCCCCCTCCACCAAATGATTTGGACCAGTCCACAAAGCAAGGTCCATAAAGACATGGATGAGCGAGTTTTGGGGTGGAGGAACTTGACTGGCCTGTACAGAGTCCTGACCTCAACCCGATAGAAGCCAAACACAAGCACCCCCTATCGGAGTGCAATTCCTCTAACGGGACTTTTTAGCGGGGTCACCTCTGGTAAAGTAGAAAATAGTAAGACATTTTTAAATTTTGTATAAAAGTATTATAGTTTATTTATTTAACATTTCTTAAAAAACATTACACATGACCTAACCGTATATACAGTAAAAATGGATGCGTATAATGGGAAGAAACAATTGTATAGGAAAAATGACCAATTGCAATGATACAGGTAAATAACCAATAATCATAGAAACCCAACGTTTCGAGGTATGTAAAAAAGTTGACCTCTTCTTCAGGGGTAACGATAATTGGTCAGAGTGGGTGTTTCATCTAAAAAGTTAACATAAAAGCAGAACAGAAATAAGTGAAAGAAATTCTCAGATATTCATAACAGGAGGCAGTAGAGAGCATTTTGGTTTGCATTACAAGGTTCAGTTCACATTTCAACAGTTGTTACATCATTGGTAAATTCTAGGCATATATAAACAAGAAATTCATACTGACCCCTTGAAAATCATGTAAAACTTCCTAAGGACATTTCCAGCATCCAGTGCGACTCAAGCAAGTTGCCGTCCGTCACGGCCACACAGGAATCGCAAAACCAAGGTTCAAGCAGATAGAAAAAAGACCAAGTAAACCACAGGAGTGAAAGCCAGGGTGGGCTGAGGTTGCTTCACAAAGGATGTCCCCCATAAGGCGGAACAGACACAGTTCTCCCCTTTTCCCCCTATGAGGGCTGGAAAGACAGCCTGCTTGATGGAGTATGGAAGGTGGGGGGTAATAGCCCGCTGTAATAAAAATACTTCAATGAGAATCTCAGAGAAGAAACTAGTATAAGTACAATATTCATCTCCAAAGTAGAGGTAATATTGGGGTAAGCAAATACAGACCACCCAGAATTGTACATATCAGACACATACCTAAAAAGATATAAAGGTGAGTGGAATCAGGTCACGGATTCCAATATTGAGCCACAAGGAGATATTTTGATAAACCTCAAATTAAAGTGGGCCGAGGTCCAGAGGGGTATGCAGGTTCCCTGGTTAGGTATAGGCCCGCATAAGTCTGCAGATTAAAAAGCACAACAGGGAAATGTTGTAAGTAAATTAATAATCAGACCTCTGCATGGTTAGCAAGAATCCCAGTCAGAAATAGTCCTCAGGTTTACCTGCTTGTCTTAGCTTCCTCCAGGCACGTCTGTGTGGTATAGGAAACAGCTGATGAGTGCAGCGTCAACCCGATAGAACACCTTTGGGATGAATTAGAGTGGAGACTGCAAGACAGGCCTTCTCGTCCAACATCAGTGCCTGACCTCACAAACGTGCTTCTGGAAGAATGGTCAAATATTTCCAAAGACACCCTCCTAAACCTTGTGGACGGCCTTCCCAGAAGAGTTGAAGCTGTTATAGCTGCAAAGGGCGGAGCCAACTCAATATTGAACCCTCCGGACTAAGACTGGGATGTCATTAAAGTTCATGTAAAGGCAGGCGTCCCAATACTTATGATAATGTACCTCATTTACAGCCACCGCGGTAGTCACTTTACTTTAATGATAGTGTCATCTAATGTGTCAAGACAGATGTTGGTTGTGTGAAAGGTTGTGATATCACTTTGTGATCAACATGTTTAAATGACATGAGTTGAGGTGTAAATTATTGTCGGATGTGTTACTCTAACAGTGGAATGAATATTCACATATAACACGGCGGCACAATCACTAAATTAAGATGACATAGTTACAAGTGGAAGTATAAATGCCAAAAAATGCCCTGGTCATGAAGGGGGTAAAACCTTCCGGAGCTGAGTTGGTTATAGCGGAACTAAACCCTCCTCTCCTTTTCAGCCAAGGAAGCCGCCATCTTGGCCTTGGTTATAGCGGAACTAAACCCTCCTCTCCTTTTCAGCCAAGGAAGCCGCCATCTTGGCCTCTCTTTAATCTTCGACTGCCATGGTGCTGCCCATGTGATCAGTTATGTCACCGGCCATTGGCTGGCTTCGCGGTTGAGAGCACAACCAAAGTGACGGTTACATTCCTGGCACCTGCTGGGAATGTTACTGTTTTTTGAAGCTGTTAAATCAATGGCTTTAGTTTTGCTGTAACCACTTGCGGACCGCACTATAGCCAAATGATGGCTACAGCGGGTTGCGCAGTTCTCTGAGGGCGGCGATAGACCCCATAACCCCTCCCCCTGTCACGCCCTCAGGGTGCACATCGAGCGCGCTCTGTGATTGCAGATCGTGGTAAGAGTCCAATAACAGTGGCCCTTTACCGTGTGATCAGCTGTGTCCAATCACAGCTTATCACATGTAAACAAATGCCAGTTATCAGCATTTCCTTTCCTCAACCCTGGCACTGTCTGAGGAAAGGAAAACCGATAACTGGGGATCCTGTGACAGAGCACACCTACACTGATTATCAGTGCGGCCTTTACCAGCGCCCGTCTGTGTGGCCTCTACCAGTGACTGTCTGTGCAGCCTCACCGGCGCCTGTCTGTGCGGCCTCTACCAGTGCCCATCTGTGTGGCCTCACCGGCGCCTGTCTGTGCGGCCTCTACCAGCGCCAGTCTGTGTGGCCTCTACCAGCGCCAGTCTATGCGGCCTCTACCAGCGCCCGTCTATGTGGCCTCTACCATCGCCCGTCTGTGTGGCCTCTACCATCGCCCGTCTGTGCGGCCTCACCGGCGCCCGTCTGTGCAGCCTCACCGGCGCCCGTCTGTGCGGCCTCACCGGGGCCCGTCTGTGCGGCCTCACCGGGGCCCGTCTGTGCGGCCTCACCGGGGCCCGTCTGTGCGGCCTCACTGGGGCCCGTCTGTGCGGCTTCTACCATCGCCCGTCTGTGCGGCCTCACCGGCGCCCGTCTGTGTGGCCTCTACCATCACCCGTCTGTGTGGCCTCTACCGGCGCCCGTCTGTGTGGCCTCTACCGGCGCCCGTCTGTGTGGCCTCTACCGGCGCCCGTCTGTGTGGCCTCTACCGGCGCCCGTCTGTGCGGCCTCAGCGGCGCCCGTCTGTGTGGCCTCACCGGTGCCCGTCTGTGCAGCCTGCCCATCAGTGAAAAGGAAAAATAACCTACCGTATATACTAGAATATAGGCCGACCTGAATATAAGCCGAGACACCTAATTTTACCACAAAAAACTGGGAAAACTTATTGACTGGAGTATAAGCCTAGGGTGAGAAATGTGCAGCTACTGTAAGTGGAAAAGAGGGTCAACAATGTCCATCTGCAGCCTCACTGTGCCCATCTGCAGCCTCACTGCGCCCATCTGCAGCCTCACTGCGCCCATCTGCAGCCTCACTGCGCCCATTTGCAGCCTCACTGCGCCCATTTGTAGCCTCACTGTGCCCATCTGCAGCCTCACTGTGCCCATCTGCAGCCTCACTGTGCCCATCTGCAGCCTCATGCACCTGATCTCCAGAACACCGGTGCTGTGACATGCAGTCTAGTCGGCGGCCGCCCAGTGTAACAAAGCCCCGCCTCCTCCTCGTCCGTGATGGAACACTGATTCAGTTTCCCGGCAGTGAGTCAGTGTTCTGCCTATCGCGGACGAGGAGGCGGGGCTTTGTTACACTGGGCGGCCGCTGACTAGACTGCATGTCACAGCACCGGGGGATCACCTGCATGAGGCTGCAGATGGGCAGAGTGACTCGAGTATAAGCCGAGGGGGCTTTTCAGCACCAAAAAATGTGCTGAAAATCTCGGCTTATACTCGAGTGTATACGGTATATATTGCAAATTTATATAACGGAAAGAGTTTTTTTTTTTTTTTTTTTTTTATTAAAAATTTTCATTTTTTTTTTTGTTTAGCAAAAAATAAAAACTCAGGGGTGATCAAATACCACCAAAAGAAAGCTCTATCTGTCTTAAAAAAAAAAAATGTCATTTGTGTAAAGTGTTGTATGACCGCGTAATTGTCATTCAAAGTGTGAGAGCGCTGAAATCTGGAAATCTTCCTGGGCAGGAAGGGGGTGAGTGTTCCCGGTATTGAAGGGGTTAAAGCGAACGCACCGGAGTTTACCTGGAAAGCAGATATTTTGTAATCTTATCCTGTCTTCGGTAAATCTAAGGTCATTAGGTCATTAGCGCTCAGATGTTTCCGATCGGTCACCTTCGGTACGGGATGTCCATCTATTTTTTTTTGCATCAGTGTTAACGACCCCCCCCCCCCCCCCCCCCCCCGCCATCTGCATGAAAGTAGATTGGCGGATTATTTTTATGTGTGTTTTTATTTATTTTTTATGATGAAATGCAACCGTTATGAACAGTTATGAACTATCCATCGAGTATCTGGGTGGGCGGAATTTCCACCAGAGAGGTTTATTCTTTACCATCCACAGCAGACATCGATGTCAATTTGCCGGCATTAAAGTCTAATTCTTCACATTGTGAAATGTCGGCAGTCGTTTTGCCGGAGTTTATTCAATTGAAAAATCCCACATTTAACTGGTAGAGAAAACGTTTAAAAGTTGTCTCCATGGCGACGGTTAGAGGGAAAAAAAAAAAAAAAAGTTACGTGCAATCTGCCATTCCTATTAGTTTGTGCCCGGGGTCTGATTAATGACGTCTGTAATAAAAAACATGTTTTCTCCTTCCTCGCGGCTATTAGGAATTTAATGGAAGTCGGTGAAACGCCAGAGAGGAGGCGGAGCCTACAAAGCCCCCCGTATGCGGTGTTTATTCAGTAAATCATTTTTTTCTCAAATATTCAGAAGTCAGATATATGCAGGAAGGGTTCATGACACGAATGCGGCCAACATGGAGACAAATGTGACCATGAAACATTACTGCATGGGGTCACTTAGAAACCCCCCCTATAAATACTTTTATGACCAGTTCAGACCATAGAAACGCAGTCCAGATGCTTTTCTGAATGCGCGTTCTTTTCGTATTTTGGGCGAGTTCTTGATGTGATCCCGTGCATCCCCCCCCCCCCCTTTTTTTTTTTTTAAAGTGACTGCAAGGCCCCATTCACACCCGGGCGATTATCTGCTTGAAGTTTAAAAACGCTGGAGGAGAAAAAAAAAAATCAATTATTCTCTATGGAGACGGTTCACATCTCCACTCTGTCGCCTGAAACTCAAACAAGTTCTGGAGCTTTTTTTTTTTTTTATCGCTCAAATCAGGCAGATTCAGACTTTTTTTTTTTTTGGTGCGTTTTTATTCTCGTAGACATTTATGGAAATGCGACATTTGCGTGTTTTTGTGTGTATTTGCGCGTTTTGTCATGCAATTTTAAATGAAAAATGCCAAAAATAAAATTAGTAGTAATATATGAATAAATGTAAAATAAATACACAAATAACTAAAAAAATCATCATGAATTAGTAAAATAAATTAATATGTAATACATTAATAAAATATTAACTTCTAACCTTAAAAAATATAAAAATGATTATTAATAATAGTAGTAATAATAATAATAAAAAAATAACAAACACCCAAGCGCGAACAAAAGAATACATTAACCGGCTCACGCAGAAATACTGCGGCAGAATGGCTCCCCTGGGCGAAACCCCGTACGGGTACGTCCTTCCGGTTTTCGGGTACCAGAGGGCACGCGCGATCGCGTACACGGGCACCAGCACGGGGATTTATGTGTGTAAACACACAAATCCCTGTGCTGTCAGAGGAGAGGAGCCATGTCATTTGTTCCTACTAAGTAGGTCAAGGGCTGTTTTTCTTCCAAAATGGCACATCTGGGGCAGTGCCTGGGGCCAGCAGGGTATAAGGGGCATCCCTGTTCCTTAAAACTTACAGGTGTTGATCACTTGTGCCACTCTTTTACTTGTATTAAAGTGCATGTCCAGCCCCAATTTATTTTTTTCTTAGTTTTGGATAGAGTAGGGAAGGATTAGAACTCCTAGAGTCTCTACTAGAAATATCCACTCTCTCCATTTGTCCTGGTGACCATTGTTGCCATGACGGAAAATTACTCTTGAGTCCTCCACTGGCGCTTCTGGCTCCCCCCCCCCGCTTGGTGCCCACCATAGCAAGCCGCCTCCTATGGGGTACTCGTACAGGCTCGCTCCCAAGCTGGTTCTGTGTGTCCATAGACACACAGAGTGCATCTCGGCCCCGCCCCCCACCTCCCACTCCCTCCTCACTGGCTGTGATTGGCAGCTGTCTCTGAACCTATGCAGAGGGGTAGACCGGAAAGAGCTTTTGTCTTCGCGCACATCGCCGGATTGAGATTGGGCTCATGTGCCAAGTATAGGTGTAATGGGGGAACTGGGGTGGGGGTACTGGGACTGTATTAATGGTAAAAAAAATCTTTAACCTTTAGAACCACTTTAAGTCTCTCACTACAGTGTATATGAGTGTTACAAACTACCATATGGACATTTTTTTGTTAGAGTAAAGCTCATATTAATTGTATTTTATATTTTTTTTCCTCAGGTTGAGTTTCCCCAGATTTCTGCATTCTCCAGCCTGTCCCCCATTCCTGGATTTACAAAGTGGCTCCTCGGGACTCTAAACTCGCAGACAAAGGAAAGCGGCAGGATGGAGCTCTTCCTGGAGTCAGAATGTAAAGTGATATCGGACATCACCGGATCGCCGGCCGCCGAAGCCTTAAAACGTCTCCTCGCAAACAACGAGTGGATGAGATCAGAAAGGTTGGTGAAGGCCTTAGAGGATCCCATGATGAGACTCTGTGCTTGGTACTTGTACGGAGAGAAGCACCGCGGTTTTGCCTTGAACCCCGTAGCGAACTTTCACCTGCAGAACGGGGCGGTTATGTGGCGACTGAACTGGATGGCAGATACCAGCCCCCGAGGAGCCGCCTCTTCCTGCGGCATGATGGTGAACTATCGCTACTTTCTGGAGAACACCAGCGCCAACAGCTCTAATTATCTCAGGATGAAATACATCGAAGCCTCCGAACAAGTGCTGAGTTTGGTGTCCCAGTTTAAAAAGAACAGTAAGTTATAAAAGGAACCGGAACTTTCTGGGCAAGGGGTTGTGACTTTGTGGACTATGACGCTGGCTTCATTCTCTACTCATGCACTACCTTTGATGTCATCAGACACGCAGATTTCACCTTTTTTGCTGTTATAATATTGTAATTCTTTAACAATGGCTTCCCGGGATCTGTTATATTCTTGTGAGGTCTTCAGACATTCGCCAACCAAACGTCCCCCTGCTCTGGTCTCCTTTTGAAGCCTGCACAGACATTAACAAACAACACCTCGTCTTCTTTCTGCTGAGCAAGATCAACTTCCTAGGCAATGAACAGCCATTCATAGAAAAAAAAGGGGGGGGGGGGGTATATGGCACAATGATTGTTGTGTATAATGAGTTCAGCAAAAAGTCCATAAGTTCAATTGAAGCATCTGGGGTCACTTCTTGCTGGCCTCAGACACTTAGTGCAGCGCCTCCTTAGAGACTGAAGTGGCATTGAGTAAACCGATAGCGAGAGAGAGAGAGCGTGATTTAAGTGTAATATAAAACGTATTTATTGGAACGAAAAACAAGAGGGCGCAATGTAAGTGTAATATACATAACTGTTGAAAGAAGTCGCTCATCAATAAGTTAGGGCCTCTGGTGGTAATTTTAAGCATAGCAGGACACCTTGGTACAAGCAAACACACTAGGTGAGCTGGAGGATAACGTGGTACCTAAGAAATTTCTCTTTTTATAAATCACCACGGTCAGCAGCTGGCTCTGGCAGGTGGAGCATGGAGTCTCTTCTGTAAAACTTGCAGCCTTGTTCTCCACAAGTACGGCTAATAAACAGATGTGATGGTGGAAACAGAAACCAAAATGTTTGCTGTCGGACTTCTTTGGGATGGGAGTGCAGACTGGAAGTGACTTCGGGGGGAGGGGGGGTGCAGCATGTTTCAAGGCCACCCAAGCCTTTTTGTCAAGCCAAGTTGGTTGGCTCTACTTGTGGACAACAAGGTGATAGATAGATATCTAATAATAAAAGCCCCATATCTTATGTACCATGTTACCCACCAGCCCACCTTTGCTTTGCTGAGTCTAGTCAATGGCCAGTTCAGCATAGTCTAATTTAAGAACAAATGCACACTTTTGACCTAAGGACCCATGAGCACCTCCTTAAAGACTGAAGTGAGTGAACAGCTAGAGAGGAGAGGGTGCGATCTAAGTGTAATATAAAATGGATTTATTGGAGTGAAGGACAATTGCCAACTTACACAAACAGAAGAACTCGCTCATCAATAAGTTAGGACCTCTGATGGTAATCTCCAGCACCTTGGTACAAGCGAACACACTATGTGGGCTGATGGGTGACATGGTACATAAGAAATGGATCTTTTTATATATCACTATGGTCAGCAGTGTTGGCTCTGGCATGTGGTTTATGGAGTCTCTGCAGTCTTGTTGTCCACAAGTAAGGCTAAAAAAAACAGATGTGATGGAGGAAACAGAAACCAAAAAAGATGTCCGTCTGACTTCTTTGGGATGCAGTGTAGACCAAACGTGACAACAGGGCAGGGGGCGGTGCTTCATGTTTCAAGGCCACCCAAGCCTCTTTGTCAAGCCAAGCTGGTTGGCATGGAGTCTCTTCTGTAAGACTTGCAGCCTTGTTAACCACATATAGGACCATAAACCAGGGTCAACTGAGTTGGCTTGAGAAAGAGGCTTGGGCCGCCTTAAAACATGTAGCCCGCCCCCTGCCATTCTGAATCCCAAATGAGTCCGGAAGTGATGTTGGGGGGGGCTACATGTTTGAAGGCCTCCCAAGCCTCTTTCTTAAGCCATTTCAGTTGGCCCTGGTTTATGGCCCTACATGTGGACAACAAGGCTGCAAGTCTTAGAGAAGAAACTCCATGCCAACCAACTTGGCTTGACCAAGAGGCTTGGGCTGCCTTGAAACATTTGTACCTCCCCCCCCAAAATGTCACACCCAGGGCTACAAGTTTCAAGGCCGCCCAAGCCTCTTGCTCAAGGCAACTCAGTTTGCCCAAGTTTTTGGCCCTACTTGTGGACAAGGCTGAGGTTGGGTTCACACCTAACACTGATGTGGCTCTCAGCAATACGTCCCCGTTTACCGTTTCAGGTCAGATTTCCGCCTGAATTCGGACCTGAAATAGACCAAAAGCCGCATAGGGCTTCTGTGCGAATTCGTAACCGGAGCCGCAGCGGATATATGTGGACTTGCTCCATAGAGAGCCGGTCAAAATTGCCTGCTATTGCAAATTGGATGTGGGGAATCCACATCCAATTTGCAATTGTGTGAACCTAGTCTGAACGTTTTACAGAAGAGACTCCTTGCTCCACATGCCAGAGCCAGCTGATCACTGCGTCGATAAAAAAAAAGCGCCATTTCTTATGTACCATGTTACCCACCAGCCTACCTAGAGTCTGCAGAGTCTAGTCAAGGGCCAGTCCAGTTCAGCCTAGTGTAATTTGAGAACAATTGTGCACTACTTCTTCCTTTTTTTTTTTTTTGTTTTATTACCTATGGGCCCCATGAGATCATTTATTTGTTGCCTATACTAATTTGTTTTACTGTGTTTATTCCTCAGTTATATTAGGACATTCTTGTGTTCAATAATCTGGTTCCACATTTCACAGACACCACTTCACATTACAGAACCCACCAATCGAGCAGAACCGAAGAGCAAGAGCGCAGCCTACCAAAATTCTCCTTGCTCGAGTCAGGTCCTGGAACGATGTGTTTTGATTGGTTGCTGCACTTTGGTCGTTCTGTAGCATATGACGCACGTTTCCTTGTCCTCGCTCACGCCTTTTCACTACAGAAGTAGTCATTTTGTAGACTGGATTCACATTCAGCCCAATCACTCGGAGCGGGTGACAACATTGAGGCGGGATGTACTCTATTCCCAATACCTCATTAATATTACCTTAATAATGTCCTCGGAAGCCGTGAGTCCTCGGAACGTAAAGTAAAAGGCTGCCTTGTGTTGTCTGACTTTTATGTAGAAGGAAAGTGCCAAAACCGCTGCAACTCATCTACATGAACCTTTTCAGAACTACCAGCTTTCAGATATTTAATGAGCAGTTTTGTGAATTTTTAAAATGTGTTCTCAGCTACATCTGATTTGGAAGCGGCTGTACAATAAACTGTAATGTGCGGTAACTGATCCCTTTGCCCTGTCGGGTGAATTGCTTCTGTTTAGTCATTCTGCCCCCCCCATGTCTAAGCTCACTAACAATGACTCAGTACTCACTTCTGTAGAGCAGTCGTGATTCTTCTTTCCTCTAAAAAGGCCTTTCTCTGTATTTTTACCATGAAGGAAAAATGCCATGTTACATTAGAGGCAGGGGACGCTAAAAAAGGGGTACCGCTGGTGCTCCTGTATTGGGCCCAGACCCCAGCAGTTCAGCCGGGCAACAGGAGGAATCGGATCATGGATTGGGGGGGGGGGGTGATCGATGCAGTGGGGGTAATTACAAGAACTTTCCCAGGAGCTGGGGGAAGGAGATTATCTACAGGAGGGGGAATTGGTGCAGTTGGGGGGCTGGATTTACGAGAACAGATTCCCTGTAGTCCCCACCCCCCACTGCAGCAGCTGAAACTGGTAGGAGGGAGAGGCAATGAAGCTGGCAGTGCGGCGAGGAAAAGGGGATGCATACAAGGGGGGGGGGCCCAGGCAGCTGGGTAAAGGGGGAATCCAATTATGGACAGGAGGGGGTGATCAGTGCAGCGGGGGGGGGGGCAATTGCAGGAACCAATCCCCTGTATGCCTCTACCTACAGCAGCTGAAAGCCAGCGGGAGGAAGAGAAGCTTTCTTTCAGCTGCTGTAGGGAGAGCCATACATGGGATCAGTTACTGTAATTGCCCCCCCTCCCCGCTGCTCTGATCACCCTCTCCTGTCCATGATCCAATTGCCCCTTTCCCTTGTTGTCTGGGCAATTCCCCCTTTCCCTTGCTGTCTGGGTCCCCTTGTATACACCCCCCTTTCTTCACGGCGCTGCCAACTTCATCTCCTCTTCCTCCAACCAGCTTTCAGCTGCTCCGGGGGTAATTACTGGGGATCTGTTCTAGTAAATGCGCCCCCCCCCCACTGCACCATTACCCCTCTTGTAGATAAGCACCTTCCCCCTGCGGCCGGGCCCCCCAATATGCCCCTCCAGCAGTGCTAACGGCTTCTTCTCTCCCTCCTGCCGGCTGCTGCAGGGTACAGGGGATAGCTTCAGGATGGAGTGTGGGTCAGGTAGGCTGTACTGGGCTCCCATAATTTCTAACAGCAGCCCTGATTGGAGGCCAGTGGATAACTACCTCTTTACATTTGTGGTTGGTGTGAGAACTGCCGTCTTGGCATTGGTGGTGGATGGGAGTGTCCTCTTATGTTGGTTGTCAGTGATAGAAGTGCCACCGTTTTTTGGTGGTCAGTGGGAGAACTTCCCCCGTACATTGATAACAGTGGGAGAACTTACCCCCGTACCTTGATAACAGTGGGAGAACTTCCCCCCCCCGTACATTGACAACGGTGGGAGAACTTCCCCCGTACATTGATAGCGGTGGGAGAACTGCCCCGTACATAGATAGCAGTGGGAGAACTTCCCCCATACATTGATAGCAGTGGGAGAACTTCCCCCGTACATAGATAGCAGTGGGAGAACTCCCCCCCCCCCTACATTGATAGCAGTGGGAGAACTTCCCCCCGTACATTGATAACAGTTGGAGAACTTCCCCTATACATTGATAGCAGTGGGAGAACTTCCCCCCGTACATTGATAACAGTTGGAGAACTTCCCCTATACATTGATAGCAGTGGGAGAACTTCCCCCCGTACATTGATCTTCACGACCATAGTGTCAGGATCTGCCCAGATTCCTGGACTGATACCTGGCTCACCCTCACAGCGAGCCGGCCGCTCCCACCCCCTCCACATGCCAGCGCTCCAGTGTGCGCGGGGGGAGGGGTGGAGCAGGGCTGAGAGCTGTGACTGACAGCAGCTCTCTGTTAGGGGAAACTGTGAGAACCAAGCGATCTACGGTGTTTGATCGCTCGGTTCTCAGTGTTGGAGGCACCGGGGGGACAGATGCAGCATCAGTCCGATGTATTCACCTAGGTAAGTAAGAAAAAAAATAATAATTCTCTTTTAACAGAAGAACATTTAAAAAAAAAAAACGTTTTTTTTTTTGTCAGGTTGCTTTAATTTGCATTATTTACAGATCTAAATTCATCCCTTTTATCTACAGATGAATGATACAAATGTAACAATATGTTACTTTATCTAATCCCTCTGGGGTTGTTTAAACACTGAGTCTGACAGCTGCAGCTGCCGGCACCTTCTCTGAGCATACAGTAATGCCAGCTTTGATTAAATGCCATAGTAATGCCAGCTTTGATTTGTACTGTAATTGTGCTGTCCCCCCCTCTACATTGTAAAGTGCTGCGTAAACTGTTGGCGCTATATAAATCGTGTATAATAATAATTAAAGCCGACAAATGCTGTATACTGGGAGGAGGTCCCAGAAGCAGGATAAGATAAGAGTGGACATGCTACACACGTCCTGTGTACAATGACATTTTTTGGCCGGGTGTAGCACGCCCAAAATCTGCAACTAGTGAAAGTGCATTCTCCACCTACAATGACTTGATTTATGCATAGCAAAAAAAAAACTGGACATTTTTTCACAATTGTGGCAACTATGAACACAATGCACACCCCCTGTGTGTCTGATATTTTATCTCAGCAGCTGTTGATCAGGCAGGCCACACAGGTTAATTTGACATCTTATATTGAATAAAGTAATGGAAATATGGTACAGCAAAGTGAAGGCTACTGCAGAATCACTCCAAGACTAATGTCCCGTACACACGATTGGACATTGATCGGACATTCCGACAACAAAATCCATGGATTTTTTCTGACGGATGTTGGCTCAAACTTGTCTTGCATACACACGGTCCGATGGAGCCCACGCACGGTCGGAATTTCCGTCAACACGCTCCGATCGCACATTTTCCGTCGGAAAATCCGACCGTGTGTACGGGGCATAATGAGACAATGAACCCGCAGAACCCGCAGAACTCTGTTTTCTCCATACATTTTGGAACAAAATGTCTGGAACCTGCTATTCACACACTTCCCTCCATTGTTATATCTTTTTATTTTTAAGTTCAAATGTAAAAAAAAAAAAGCGCCAGCAGCAAATTTTGAAAGCTGACTCCAGTACATTCAGATTTCAAACATCAGCAAATGCATGAACATCCGTGGCATCCAGCATTATCCCTCAATCAATACCACGCTTTATAAGCAGCAGATCAAAAGGCCGTTGGCTGCCGGAGATCAGGGTACAAACACCGACAACTAGATGAACTTCTCAAGGATGAAAGACGTCGGCTGATCTTTTGTTGCTGCCTAATCCATTCAATGTGACTTTCTAAAACTCTCTAGGCTGCAAGTTCTGCGTTACTCGGAGAAATCCATATCAGACTGCGGAGGATGGTACATTATATTCCAGGCAGGGGGCGCAAAAAGGATCTGTCGCAACAAAACGAGTGTTTGCTTAGGTTAGGGGTCTACAAACTCTTCCAGGGCCACAGCGTGTTTTACAAGTCTTTGCAGGCCGAAGAAAATCAGCCGCCCTTAGATCCAGGAGAGCCCATCAGAATCTCCCCTTACATTCAAGAGTGCCCATCAGAGTCTCCCCTTACATTCAAGAGTGCCCATCAGAGTCTCCCCTTAGATCCAGGAGTGCCCATCAGAGTCTCCCCTTACATCCAAGAGTGCCCATCAGAGTCTCCCCTTACATTCAAGAGTGCCCATCAGAGTCTCCCCTTACATTCAAGAGTGCCCATCAGAGTCTCCCCTTAGATCCAGGAGAGCCCATCAGAATCTCCCCTTACATTCAAGAGTGCCCATCAGAGTCTCCCCTTACATTCAAGAGTGCCCATCAGAGTCTCCCCTTAGATCCAGGAGTGCCCATCAGAGTCTCCCCTTACATTCAAGAGTGCCCATCAGAGTCTCCCCTTACATTCAAGAGTGCCCATCAGAGTCTCCCCTTCAACCAAGAGTGCCCATCAGAGTCTCCCCTTCAACCAAGAGTGCCCATCAGAGTCTCCCCTTACATTCAAGAGTGCTCATCGGAGTCTCCCCTTACATTCAAGAGTGCCCATCAGAGTCTCCCCTTACATTCAAGAGTGCCCATTAGAGTCTCCCCTTACATTCAAGAGTGCCCATCGGAGTCTCCCCTTACATTCAAGAGTGCCCATCGGAGTCTCCCCTTACATTCAAGAGTGCTCATCTGAGTCTGAGTCTCCCCTTACATTCAAGAGTGCCCATTAGAGTCTCCCCTTACATTCAAGAGTGCTCATCAGAGTCTCCCCTTACATTCAAGAGTGCCCATTAGAGTCTCCCCTTACATTCAAGAGTGCTCATCAGAGTCTCCCCTAACATTCAAGAGTGCCCATCAGAGTCTCCCCTTACATTCAAGAGTGCCCATCAGAGCCTCCCCTTACATTCAAGAGTGCCCATCAGAGTCTCCCCTTACATTCAAGAGTGCCCATCAGAGTCTCCCCTAACATTCAAGAGTGCCCATCAGAGTCTCCCCTTACATTCAAGAGTGCCCATCAGAGCCTCCCCTTACATTCAAGAGTGCCCATCAGAGTCTCCCCTTACATTCAAGAGTGCCCATCAGAGTCTCCCCTAACATTTAAGAGTGCCCATCGGAGTCTCCCCTTACATTCAAGAGTGCCCATCGG
The DNA here is from genome assembly GCA_037952925.1 of Lithobates clamitans. Lineage (NCBI taxonomy): Eukaryota > Metazoa > Chordata > Amphibia > Anura > Ranidae > Lithobates > Lithobates clamitans. Next base: position 21,110 of record JBBGZY010002026.1, read on the forward strand.
AGTCTCCCCTTAAATTCAAGAGTGCCCATCAGAGTCTCCCCTTACATTCAAGAGTGCCCATCGGAGTCTCCCCTTACATTCAAGAGTGCCCATCAGAGTCTCCCCTTACATTCAAGAGTGCCCATCAGAGTCTCCCCTTAGATCCAGGAGTGCCCATCAGAGTCTCCCCTTACATTCAAGAGTGCCCATCAGAGTCTCCCCTTACATTCAAGAGTGCCCATCAGAGTCTCCCCTTCAACCAAGAGTGCCCATCAGAGTCTCCCCTTCAACCAAGAGTGCCCATCAGAGTCTCCCCTTACATTCAAGAGTGCTCATCGGAGTCTCCCCTTACATTCAAGAGTGCCCATCAGAGTCTCCCCTTACATTCAAGAGTGCCCATTAGAGTCTCCCCTTACATTCAAGAGTGCCCATCGGAGTCTCCCCTTACATTCAAGAGTGCCCATCGGAGTCTCCCCTTACATTCAAGAGTGCCCATCGGAGTCTCCCCTTACATTCAAGAGTGCTCATCTGAGTCTCCCCTTACATTCAAGAGTGCCCATCGGAGTCTCCCCTTACATTCAAGAGTGCCCATTAGAGTCTCCCCTTACATTCAAGAGTGCTCATCAGAGTCTCCCCTTACATTCAAGAGTGCTCATCAGAGTCTCCCCTAACATTCAAGAGTGCCCATCAGAGTCTCCCCTTACATTCAAGAGTGCCCATCAGAGTCTCCCCTTACATTCAAGAGTGCCCATCAGAGTCTCCCCTAACATTCAAGAGTGCCCATCAGAGTCTCCCCTTACATTCAAGAGTGCCCATCAGAGCCTCCCCTTACATTCAAGAGTGCCCATCAGAGTCTCCCCTTACATTCAAGAGTGCCCATCAGAGTCTCCCCTAACATTTAAGAGTGCCCATCGGAGTCTCCCCTTACATTCAAGAGTGCCCATCGGAGTCTCCCCTTAAATTCAAGAGTGCCCATCAGAGTCTCCCCTTACATTCAAGAGTGCCCATCGGAGTCTCCCCTTACATTCAAGAGTGCCCATCGGAGTCTCCCCTTACATTCAAGAGTGCCCATCAGAGTCTTCCCTTACATTCAAGAGTGCCCATCGGAGTCTCCCCTTACATTCAAGAGTGCCCATCAGAGTCTTCCCTTACATTCAAGAGTGCCCATCGGAGTCTCCCCTTACATTCAAGAGTTCCCATCAGAGTCTCCCGTTATATTCAAGAGTGCCCATCAGAGTCTCCCCTTACATCCAAGAGTGCCCATCAGAGTCTCCCCTTACATTCAAGAGTGCCCATCAGAGTCTCCCCTTACATTCAAGAGTGCCCATCGGAGTCTCCCCTTAAATTCAAGAGTGCCCACCAGAGTCTCCCCTTACATTCAGGAGTGCCCATCGGAGTCTCCCCTTACATTCAAGAGTGCCCATCAGAGTCTCCCCTTACATTCAAGAGTGCCCATCGGAGTCTCCCCTTACATTCAAGAGTGCCCATCAGAGTCTTCCCTTACATTCAAGAGTTCCCATCAGAGTCTCCCGTTATATTCAAGAGTGCCCATCAGAGTCTCCCCTTACATTCAAGAGTGCCCATCGGAGTCTCCCCTTACATTCAAGAGTGCCCATCGGAGTCTCCCCTTAAATTAAAGAGTGCCCATCAGAGCCTCCCCTTACATTCAAGAGTGCCCATCAGAGTCTCCCCTTACATTCAAGAGTGCCCATCAGAGCCTCCCCTTACATTCAAGAGTGCCCATCAGAGTCTCCCCTTACATTCAAGAGTGCCCATCAGAGTCTCCCCTTACATTCAAGAGTGCCCATCAGAGTCTCCCCTTACATTTAAGAGTGCCCATCAGAATCTCCCCTTACATTCAAGAGTGCCCATCAGAGTCTCCCTTAGGCTCAGGTTCACACTAGTGTGACTTGCGACACATAAGCAGACAAGATATTTGGGGGGGCACACCCTAAAAGATGCATTAGAGATGCATTAGAGCAGCAATAAGACCATACAGCAGAGCAAAATATTTACCTCCAGCAAGGCTAATTTAAAACACCAGGACATTTTCAAAAAATATTATCAAAAATATGGGGATTTGATCACACCATATTGCTATATGGTGCTAAGCCCACTTACTGCGACAAAGTATACCATGATTAGTGGGCCCTACACTATCCATAGACTGGGAGATCCTCCTTCTCTGAACCATGAGAGCCATACACTTCTCTATATGGGAGAACTTTGAGGTCTCCACCCATGACACAAGTGGACACTAATGAGAGGTACTTATTGAGGGAGTGGGGTGCTCCTAACCCAAAAGGATTTGGTCAGAATCCATACAATAGACAAACAAGATATTTGGGGGGCACACCCTAAAAGATGCATTAGAGCTGGTGTAGCCATAAGACCATACAGCAGAGCAAAATATTACAGCGCACACATGCAAAAAAGACATTTACCTCCAGCAAGGCTAATTTAAAACACACTCAATAAGTACCTCTCATTAGTGTCCACTTGTGTCATGAGGGGAGACCTCAAAGTTCTCCCATATAGAAGAGTGTATTGAAAACGTTTTGGTTTTTTTCAACATTTTTGGTCTTTTTTCATTTATTTAGCAAAAATAACCCCAGGGGTGATTAAATACCACCAAAAGAAAGCTCTATTTGTGTGAAAAAAATGATAAAAATGTCCTGTGGGTACAGTGTTACATGACCGAGCTGAAAATCGGCCTCTGCAAGAAGGGAGTAAAAGTGTCCGGTAAGCAGGTGGTTCAGCATAAATGAACACACAGAAGAAAGGTTCAGACATAATCGGCTAGACAGTATAATCACTTTGCCAAGATAACTTGGAATACCACTCCGTACCACTCCGCACCACTCCATTCCGTACCACTAGACTGGAAAGTCAGCAATAGGCGGTGCATATAAGCATTAACTACAATGTGAATAATAATACTATATCTAGTCTAGAGTGCACTGTAGGAGGATGGCTAAGATATGGTGCAATGTCCCCTGAGAGGTACCTCTTAGCATAAGCAGTAGGTGAAGATCTCTGTGTAGTAGCTGTAAAGAGACAGTCTTTAGTATTAACTCTTCAGCCAGCTAGCGTTGGGGCCCAGTTCTATCGTTGGTGCACATCAGAATAGTCCCTAGTCAAGCCTGCAGGCAGCAATAAGGCTATTAGATGGCTGTTTAGCCAGTTCCTAAAGGGCTCTCTATAGCAGCAAATAGTAAATCCCCACAGCAGCAGCTCACCAGTCCCAGCGATATTGTAGCTCACCTTCCAGTCACACATAGCCATTAGTCCACTCTCAACTTTGCACCCAGGTGACTCTTGCCATTGGCATTCCCAAACTCAGTGCTGTGGATCCCACTTAGGCCACTGATATGCAGCAATGGCGGTGCACACTGGACTGTGCCCTCTCTGATCTCCCTCAAGAGGAAGCTGCAGCTTGTTCCCCTCCTCCTGGCAATCTCTTTCTGGGAAATGCAGTTTAAAAGCTCTTGATTACCATAGAGTCTCTCTCCTCTGGACTACAGTTCCAACAGTGCAGTGCTGCCTAGTATGTGTATGCATGTATGTGAGTAAAGGACCCTAGATTAGAAGCTCCTTCAGAGCAGGGACTGATGTGAATGTATAACGCTATAAAAGTACCTGTAATAAATAAATAATACAGCATCACAGGGGAACAAACAAGGTGGGAGCTACATGGGAGACTTCCTGTACAAAGGTCTTATAAAGGAATGAGAGGCCAATGGTTTCTGAACCAAGATAGAAAGGAGCCTGGCCTTTAATGGTGCTGAGAGCCAAACACTGGTCCAGACTCAGCTGCAGGAAAGAGAGGAATTACCTTGTGGAAAATATCCTACGGTGGAAGCCCCAAAACTCATGCCAAGTGAAATATGCGTTTCATGTCCAATGATAGACATTAGGAGAAGAAAACATCCTAGCTTTTAACATTTTGAAAATCACAGATTTAGAGATGCCCATGTCTCTCGGAACCTGGGTTTCAACAGCCATGCTTCAAAAGCCAGTGCCCATGAAGCAGTATGGCCAATAGGTTAGAGGATCCAGATAATCTGGACGAGCCCAAGTCTTACCACTTCAGAGAACCTTGCCTCCAGGAGTGCCTATTGAAGTCCTTCTTAAATCGAGGAGAGATTATTAGAGTCCTTCCTAACATTACGGCATGCCCATCAGAGTATCTCCCCTTACATCCAGGAGTGCCCATTAGAATCATCTCTTACATCCATGGGTGCTAATCAAAGGCCCCCCTTAGATCCAAGAGTGCCCTATCAGAGTCTCCCCTTAGATCCAAGGGTCCCTATCAGAGTCTCCCCTTAGATCCAGGAAAGTCCATCAGAGTACCTCCTTACATTCAGGAGTGCCCATCAGAGTCCCCCCTTACGTCCAGGAATGCCCTGGCTGGCTGGCAGTGGATACACCTTTCTCCATATTATAATACACCAACCACTAGCCAGCCGGGGTATTTTCAAGGACAGTTGCTGCAAACCAGTTAAAATCTTCTAGTGGGTTGGATATGGAGACCCCTGCACTTGCGCACCTTTTGCTTCTGATAGAGGATCCCTGTACATGAAGACAAACCTACCTAATTTGTTGTTGAAGTTGGAGGCCAGAAGGTCCAAATTTCCCAATCTGTGACACAAGAAAAGAAGTTCTGCTCAGGACAGGATCTGCTCTGCCTCTCTTGCCACGCCAAGACTTTTGGTTATTTCTTGATGGTTAATGTACAGTGCTGGCATGGTGCTGTCAGGCTGAATCTGGATTAAGTGACCCTCCAGCAGGATAGTCCAACTCTGCAGAGGCGCTCAAATCACCCAAAGCCCCAGGATGTTGATCAGGAGGAAAGATACCAGAACCAAATTCTTGAGCCACCAAGCCAATGCAATAAGAATCGGTCTGTCCAGGAACTGGACTGATCTGTCCCATGATGACAGAGTATTGCATTGTAGAGGTCTACAGTGAAACTGGGCAAATAGGACTACCTTGAAGAAAGCCTACCATCAGACCCGGGACAGGAGTGAACCAACCCCTGACATGGGGGGCATGAAGATAAGGGAACTGGAGTTTCTTTTGAGGGAGAAGAAAGCAATACTCCTGAGTTATGTCTACGACTAAACCCAGACGCTCCAAACGCTAAGTCATTCAAGACCAAAAAGTGTAAAGATTCTTTATTCTCTTGTAATGGAGGAGAAAGTAGAAGAATTACAATGTGCTGATTAGGGATGAGCCGAACACCCCCCGGTTCGGTTCGCACCAGAACCCGCGAACGGACCGCAAGTTCGCACGAACGTTAGAACCCCATTGACGTCTATGGGACTCGAACGTTCGAAATCAAAAGTGCTCATTTTAAAGGCTAATTTGCATGGTATTGTCCTAAAAAGGGTTTGGGGACCCGGGTCCTACCCCAGGGGACATGTATCAATGCAAAAAAAACTTTTAAAAACGGCCGTTTTTTCGGGAGCAGTGATTTTAATGATGCTTAAAGTAAAAAAAAAAAAGTGAAATATTCCTTTAAATATCGTACCTGGGGGGTGTCTATAGTATGCCTGTAAAGTGACGCGTGTTTCCCATGTTTAGAACAGTCCCTGCACCAAATGTCATTTTTAAAGGAAAAAATCTCATTTAAAACTGCTTGCGGGTTTAATGTCATGTCGGGTCATGGCAATATGGATGAAAATCAGTGAGACAAACGGCATGGGTACCCCCCAGTCCATTACCAGGCCCTTTGGGTCTTGTATGGATATTAAGGGGAACCCCGCACCCAAATTAAAATAAGGAAAGGTCCCTATATACTCTGAACAGCAGTATTCAGGCGGTGCAAACAAGACAGGGACTGTAGGTTTGTTGTTAAGTAGAATCTGTTTGTAATTTTGAACATTTTTAATGTGTTTAGCTCCAGCCAAAAAATCTTTTCTAAGCTTTTTGGAAAACATAGGGAAGGGTTATCACCCCTGTGACATTTGTTTTGCGTCTTTCCTCCTCTTCAGAAGATTTCACCTCACTTTTTTGTCCCAATGAAAAATGTTTTTTGAAAATTTGGGTTTTTTTGTGGAACAAGGATTGGAAAGCATCAGTGGAAAGGAGAAATTGTTTTCCCATATTAACTCTTACAGGAGAGAATTTCCCTTCCTTAGGGGTAGATTTCATCTCACTTCCTGTTGTCTCCTTCCGTTTGCAAGTAGGAGTCGTTTGTAAGTTAGATGTTTGAAAGTAGGGTCCTGCCCTATATACTCAGCAGAAATTTGGGCCTTAGGTGTTGCTGTGGCCAAAACACTGTAAGCCCTCACAGGGCCCTGCTGTGAAATATTAGATCAAGAATTGTAATTACATGCCCCTGTTGAACAGGAGCTGAAAAATTAGGCCTTAGGCACTGGTGCTGGTGCCACAACACTGCAACCCCTCACAGACACTCTAGTTGGAACGCAGGAACGAGCCCTGCTGCAAAGTATTGCATCAAAAATTGTAATTACACGCCCCTGTTAGACAGGGGCAGAAAAATTGGGTCTTAGGCACTGGTGCTGGTGCCACAACACTGCAACCCCTCACAGACACTCTAGTTGAAACGCAGGAACAAGCCCTGCTGCAAAGTATTGCATCAAAAATTGTAATTACACGCCCCTGTTAGACAGGGGCTGAAAAATTGGGTCTTAGGCACTGGTGCTGGTGCCACAACACTGCAACCCCTCACAGACACTCTAGTTGGAATGCAGGAACGAGCCCTGCTGCAAAGTATTACATCAAAAATTGTAATTACACGCCCCTGTTAAACAGGGGCTGAAAAATTGTGCCTTAGGCACTGGTGGTGGCGCCCAGAACCAAAAATGTTCTTACAAGCTATCAGCGTGATGATTGAGGAGGAAGAGGATAATTACTCAGGGATAGTCACTCAGCATCAGCATAGGCAGTCTTTGAAGGGATCTGAGATTTCAAAAAAAATTATTCGGTTACATCTGCATCAGGTGCTTGGTAGCTGGTGGTGATCCAAGACTGATTCATTTTTATGAAGGTCAGCCGATCGACCGAGTCGGTGGACAGACGCACCCTGTGATCGGTTACCACGCCTCCAGCAGCACTGAATGTGCGTTCCGAAAGAACGCTGGATGCAGGACAGGCCAGTAGCTCAATTGCATACTGTGCAAGCTCTGGCCAGTGATCCATCCTCAAGACCCAGTAACCCAGAGGATTTTCGGTGGGAAAGGTGTCCAAGTCTGATCTTGCCCCTAGGTATTCCTGCACCATGTAAAACAGACGCTGGCGATGGTTGCTGGAACCGATCATACCTTGGGGCTGCGGACCAAAAAATTGTCTGAACGCATCGGTCAGACGGCCACCTTCTCCACCGCTCCTTCTTTGACTGACCGAAGCATCAGCAACACGTTGTCCAGAAACAGGAGTTTGTAACCTCCCAGTCTCTGGGAACGCGTTGCACAGACCTTTCTGCAAGGCCTCCCGAAGATGTTTCATCCTCTGCTCCCTCTGCGATGGCAAGATAAGGTCCGCAACCTTACCCTTGTAACGTGGATCAAGGAGGGTTGCCAGCCAGTATTGGTCCTTCTCCTTGATACCACGAATACGAGGATCCTTACGCAGGCTTTGCAGGATCAGGGAGGCCATGCAGCGTAGGTTTGCTGAGGCATTCGGTCCGGAGTCCTCTGGGTCACTAAGGACAACAACGTCCGCAGCCACCTCCTCCCAGCCACGTACAAGTCCATGTGTTCCTTGGGACTGATCCCTTAAAGACTGCTGATGCTGAGTGCCAGGCTCCACCTCCATACTGACACAATCTTCCTCCTCCTCCTCCTCCTCCTCCTCGTCCTCTTCCTGTGTGATCGGCGGGCACGCAGGAACACTGTCTGGATAAAGGGGGCCTTGAGAGCTAAGGAAGTCCTCCTCTTCCTGCCTCTGTTCTGCCTCAAGTGCCCTGTCCATTATTCCACGCAGCGTGTGCTCCAACAGGTGGACAAGGGGGACAGTGTCACTGATGCATGCACTGTCAGTGCTCACCATCCTCGTGGCCTCCTCGAATGGTGACAGGACAGTGCATGCATCCCTGATCATGGCCCACTGGCGTGGGGAAAAAAAACCAAGGTCCCCTGACCCTGTCCTGGTGCCATAGTCGCACAGGTACTCATTGATGGCCCTCTGCTGCGTGTGCAGCCGCTGCAGCATGGCCAACGTCGAGTTCCACCTGGTGGGCATGTCACAGATTAGGCGGTTCTTGGGCAGGTTAAACTCCTTTTGGAGGTCCGTCAGCCGAGCACTGGCATTATATGACCGGCGGAAATGCACAGAGACTTTCCTGGCCTGCCTCAGGACATCCTGTAAGCCCGGGTACCTGCCCAAGAACCGCTGCACCACCAAGTTAAGGACGTGAGCCAAACAGGGCACATGGGTCAGTTGTCCCTGTCGGAGGGCAGAGAGGAGGTTGGTGCCATTGTCGCAAACCACCATTCCTGCCTTAAGTTGGCGTGGCGTCAACCACCTCTGAACCTGCCCCTGCAGAGCTGACAGAACCTCTGCCCCAGTGTGGCTCCTGTCCCCCAAGCACACCAGCTCAAGCACCGCATGGCATCTTTTGGCCTGCGTACTTGCGTAGCCCCTTGAACGCCTACGGAGCACCGCTGGTTCCGAGGAAGAGGCCATGGAGGAAGAAGAAGAGGAGGGGGTGGAGGAGAGAGGTGTGTCACAATCAGCATTTTGGAGGCGTGGTGGCGGAACAACCTCCAACACTACTGCACCTTGTCCTGCATCCTTCCCAGCTGCCAGCAGAGTCACCCAATGCGCCGTGAAAGTTAAGTAACGTCCCTGTCCATGCCTGCTGGACCATGAGTCAGCGGTAATATGCACCTTACCGCTGACCGCCCTGTCCAGCGAGGCATGGACATTGCCTTCCACATGCCGGTAGAGAGCCGGAATCGCCTTCCGTGAGAAAAAGTGGCGTTTGGGTACCTGCCACTGAGGAACCGCACATTCCACAAACTCACGGAAGGGGGCAGAGTCTACCAACTGAAAAGGCAGCAGTTGAAGTGCTAGCAATTTTGCCAAGCTAGCATTCAACCGCTGGGCATGTGGATGGCTGGGAGCAAACTTCTTTCGGCGGTGCAGCAGCTGGGGCAGGGAAATTTGCCTGGTACAATCTGACGTCGGTGTACCAAAAGCAGATTGCCCACAAGTACTTGGCTGTGACACACCTAATTCTACACCTTCATTCCTCTCACTGCAGGTCGCAGAGAGGACTGAAGGTCTAGTGGGGTTGGAAATCTCAGCTGATGAGGAGCAAGGAGAGATCGTCTTTGTTCTTTGGTGTGGGTCTTTTAGATACGCTTGCCAACGAACTGCATGGCAGGTCAACATATGTCTGGTCAAGCATGTGGTACCCAAGCGGGAGATGTTTTGGCCACGCGAGATACGCTTGAGACATATGTTGCAAATAGCAGCGGTGCGATCTGATGCACTCGTCTCAAAAAAGGCCCACACCAAAGAACTTTTTGAATAACGCGCAGAGACTGCAGCGCCCTGCACATGTGGAGCTTTGGGGTGTGATGCAGTCAATGTGCTGCCCTTAGGCTGGCCCCTGGAGGGCATCCTGCCTAGTTGGTGATGTGCCACCTCCTCCTCCTCCTCCTCCTCCTCCTCCTCTCTCCTATCAGGCACCCACGTTGAGTCAGTGACCTCATCATCCCCTCCCTCCTCATCACTGGAGCAAACCTGGCAGTATGCTGCAGCAGGGGGAGCATGACTGCCAGATTGCTGTCCTTCTTGGGCACCCCCTCTGTCCGTGCTCATGTTACTGCCTTCATTGAGCTCAGTATCATCATCAGAGCCTTCCAAACGCTGGGCATCCTCCTGGAGCATGTACCCAACACTGTGGTCAAACAGTTCGAGGGAATCCTCATGAGGACATGGTGGAGCTAGGGAAGGAGTCACTGATGACATTGAGCTGAGGGAAGAGGCCGCTGCTTTGCCAGACAAAGCACCCTGGGCATGGGTGAGAGAGGATGAGGAGGATGAGGACGGCTTGGTCATCCACTCGACCAAGTCTTCCGCATGTTGCGGCTCAACACGGCCAGCTGCCGAAAAAAAGGCCAAGCGTGTCCCATGGCCACGTGCTGATGAGGATGCACCGTCTCCACGACCAGCACTAGACACAGAGCCTGCTTGCCCTCTCTTATTGGCTTGTGACTGTCTGCCTCTCCTTCTTGGCCTTCCAGACATACTAATGGCCTGTAGCTGCACTAAGCTGGGATAGAACACCTGTAATTTTCTTCAGGTAGCTTTATATACTGTAACCAGACAAGCCTGCCTGTCAGTAGGAAGATAACACGAACGGATCTAGCTGAACACTGTGAGCAGGACGCACTGTACTAAATGTAAATAGTCTAGCTGCCTGACCGTGGTACTAATAGGATCAAAAAGAACACCTGTAATTTTCTTAAGGTAGCTTTATATACTGTAACCAGACAAGCCTGCCTGTCAGTAGGAAGATAACAGGAACGGATCTAGCTGAACACTGTGAGCAGGACGTACTGCACTAAATGTATATAGCAGGAACGGATCTAGCTGAACACTGTGAGCAGGACGCACTGCACTGAATGTAAATAGCAGGAACGGATCTAGCTGAACACTGTGAGCAGGACGCACTGCACTAAATGTAAATACCAGGAACGGATCTAGCTGAACACTGTGAGCAGGACGCACTGCACTGAATGTAAATAGCAAGAACGGATCTAGCTGAACACTGTGAGCAGGACGCACTGCACTGAATGTAAATAGTCTAGCTGCCTGACCGTGGTACTAATAGGATCAAAAAGAACACCTGTAATTTTCTTAAGGTAGCTTTATATACTGTAACCAGACAAGCCTGCCTGTCAGTAGGAAGATAACAGGAACGGATCTAGCTGAACACTGTGAGCAGGACACACTGTACTAAATGTAAATAGTCTAGCTGCCTGACCGTGGTACTAATAGGATCAAAAAGAACACCTGTAATTTTCTTCAGGTAGCTTTATATACTGTAACCAGACAAGCCTGCCTGTCAGTAGGAAGATAACAGGAACGGATCTAGCTGAACACTGTGAGCAGGACGTACTGCACTAAATGTATATAGCAGGAACGGATCTAGCTGAACACTGTGAGCAGGACGCACTGCACTAAATGTAAATACCAGGAACGGATCTAGCTGAACACTGTGAGCAGGACGCACTGCACTGAATGTAAATAGCAAGAACGGATCTAGCTGAACACTGTGAGCAGGACGCACTGCACTGAATGTAAATAGTCTAGCTGCCTGACCGTGGTACTAATAGGATCAAAAAGAACACCTGTAATTTTCTTAAGGTAGCTTTATATACTGTAACCAGACAAGCCTGCCTGTCAGTAGGAAGATAACAGGAACGGATCTAGCTGAACACTGTGAGCAGGACACACTGTACTAAATGTAAATAGTCTAGCTGCCTGACCGTGGTACTAATAGGATCAAAAAGAACACCTGTAATTTTCTTCAGGTAGCTTTATATACTGTAACCAGACAAGCCTGCCTGTCAGTAGGAAGATAACAGGAACGGATCTAGCTGAACACTGTGAGCAGGACGTACTGCACTAAATGTATATAGCAGGAACGGATCTAGCTGAACACTGTGAGCAGGACGCACTGCACTGAATGTAAATAGCAGGAACGGATCTAGCTGAACACTGTGAGCAGGACGCACTGCACTAAATGTAAATACCAGGAACGGATCTAGCTGAACACTGTGAGCAGGACGCACTGCACTGAATGTAAATAGCAGGAACGGATCTAGCTGAACACTGTGAGCAGGACGCACTGCACTGAATGTAAATAGCAGGAACGGATCTAGCTGAACACTGTGAGCAGGACGCACTGCACTGAATGTAAACAGCAGGAACGGATGTAGCTGAACACTGTGAGCAGGACGCACTGCACTGAATGTAAATAGCAGGAACGGATCTAGCTGAACACTGTGAGCAGGACGCACTGCACTGAATGTAAATAGCAGGAACGGATGTAGCTGAACACTGTGAGCAGGACGCACTGCACTAAATGTAAATACCAGGAACGGATCTAGCTGAACACTGTGAGCAGGACGCACTGCACTGAATGTAAATAGCAGGAACGGATCTAGCTGAACACTGTGAGCAGGACGCACTGCACTAAATGTAAATACCAGGAACGGATCTAGCTGAACACTGTGAGCAGGACGCACTGCACTGAATGTAAATAGCAGGAACGGATCTAGCTGAACACTGTGAGCAGGACGCACTGCACTGAATGTAAATAGCAGGAACGGATCTAGCTGAACACTGTGAGCAGGACGCACTGCACTGAATGTAAATAGCAGGAACGGATCTAGCTGAACACTGTGAGCAGGACGCACTGCACTGAATGTAAATAGCAGGAACGGATCTAGCTGAACACTGTGAGCAGGACGCACTGCACTGAATGTAAATAGCAGGAACGGATCTAGCTGAACACTGTGAGCAGGACACACTGCACTAAATGTAAATAGTCTAGATAGAAGATAACAGGAACGGATCTAGCTAAACTGAATACAGTGTATATATATATATGCAACACCTGGGATGCATATATATACACAATACACTGTAAGTGCAGCTAACTGACTGACTGTTCTGCCTAATCTATCTAACTCAAATCAAATGACACTGTCTCTCTCTCTCTCTATCTCTCAGCACACCGGAACACACACTACACAGGGCCGCCGTGCAGGCGGCCTTATATAGTGTGGGGTGTGTACTAAATCCCCTGAGCCATAATTGGCCAAAGCCACCCTGGCTTTGGCCAATTACAGCTCTCTCTACTGACGGCGCTGTGATTGGCCAAGCATGCGGGTCATAGTGCATGCTTGGCCAATCATCAGCCAGCAATGCACTGCGATGCCGCAGTGAATTATGGGCCGTGACGCGCCACACGAATTTGGCACGAACGGCCCATATCGTTCGCAATTCGGCGAACAACCGAACAGCCGATGTTCGAGTCGAACATGGGTTCGACTCGAACACGAAGCTCATCCCTAGTGCTGATACATCATATAGTGACTGTAAATCAAACAAAGTGCAAAGCAGATGATGATCTTGAAGCTTCAGTATGGGTCAACTATATGAATCAGAATGAGTATAATTTACGATTCACAATTCAGGAGAATGAGGAATCTATAAACTTTTTGGACTTAATGTTAAAAGGTGTAGTATGTGACATGAAAGTGGAAGTAGAATTGTGGAGAAAACCCATTTCTCGGAATTCTCTCCGCAATGCTGCTAGCTGATATCCTAGGCTTGGTATTTATGCAGCTCTAAAAAACAGAATTTATCAGGATAAGAAAAAATATACCAATATTGGGATGTTTGAGAGGAAGTTAGGAGCTCTGAGGGAGAGATTCCTGAAAAGGGGAGAAGTTTCAAACTTAATTTCATCTCGGGCTGCATCAGCATTATGGTTCCCCTCTAGGGGCCAGTTGTATCTTTAAGACGAGATGTTCAGAGCACCCCAACCCCTTTACATCAGATGTCAAGAGCCCCCCCCCACCATCAGAAGTCAAGAGTCCCCCCACCATCCTTTAGATCACAGTGCACCTCCCTTATCTTATGCTGCTGCCGGGGAGAATTTGGGGGCAAAGCTGGGAAGCAGAAAAAGTGCAGGGTCTGGAGGAGGACAGGATGATGTCTAGAGTCAGCTGCCGGAGTCTGCTGAATGCTGAGACCAGGGGAGGAGTAGACGAGGGGGTATTGCGGCTGCACAGAGAAGCACAGGATCTGTAGGAGGAGTTCTTTCCTCTTTGCTGCTGACCATTGGCTTGATCACAACTACTCCTCCTGTCTCTGCTTCTGACTGCCTTCCTGTGTTTGACCCACGGCCTGGCTTCTGACGACGTCTCTGCTTTTCCACCTGTTAAGATCCGCCAGTACCTCCAGGGAATCATTGGCTGTGACCACCTTCTCTGCTCCTGGGTGTCCGCTTCTGGAACCATCAGACAGCTTCACCGGCAGGCAACGCGTGCATCTCTGGGCATAGCAACCTCTGTCTCCAACTCCAGGGGTGCTCTGCACTCAGCCACAAGGGGAGCCCTCTCGTCACCTCCAGCCCGGTACGTGACACCTATGGTCTATTGCAGTGGTTCTCAACCTCAGTCCTCAAGTACCCAACAGGCCATGTTTTGGGAATTTCTCTTAGATAAAATAGCTGTCCAAAATACCAAGGCATTGACTCGGATTTAAAGCACCTGTGCAAGATAGAGAAAAACCTGCAAACATGGCCTGTTGAGGGTGAGAACCTCTGGTCTACTGTTCTTCAGGACTTCACTTGGGATTCAAACCGGTTCTTGGAATTCCTGGCTCTTTAGACGCTGTGAGTGCCGCCACTTACTGAACCTGTAAAAGGAAGAGACATTATTAATGTGGCCCGGGAATACGCTGCTATCGATGTGTCTGGATGGGCCCATCTCTCTATGTGGACATCCATTATCCCATCTCTGATGAGCAGAACCGGACTGCGGTTAAGTTAGCGATAAGAATGTTTATTACCGTAACAAGGAGGTTTCAGGATGCTCTGAGAATCCCCGGGGAGCTTAATGAGTTATCAACTGGTTTCCACTTCCAGGAGATGAGCTGTCAAGGCACACCTCATAGAACAATGATTAATGGGCTCTAAATATGATCCGTCTGCTGATTAATACTGTGTATTAATGTGTCTCTCTTCCCCTGTGGGGATTCACATACAGAGATCTTGTACAGCTAGCTAGTCTTCATCCCCCTTCCCCGCTGAGTTTTCTGTGTAAATAAAAAAAAAAAATCGAATAACTTTCCCTCTAGCAAGAGCTGCAGAAGAAGGGGGAGGATTATCTTTCTTAAAGTGGCTTAAAGTAGTTTCTTTCCTAATCTTTCTGCATGTCCCCCTCTGCATTGCTGATCCTGTTGAAACCCAACTCCGGAAAAATGAAGATGCAACAATGTTGCTTGGCCTTAAAAAAGGGCAAGGGCTCGCCCTTAGGCTTTCTGAAGACATCTGTGTCTTGCAAATGGGAGTCTGGCTCTAACCCCCTAATAAAAAATGCACTACATGGAGAACTGGTTATGAATGGGATTATAGAAGAATCCGAAAAGATCATCGTTAAAGAAGAATTCCAGGTATGGCATTTTGTACATACAGTCAACACTGTATCCTGGCCTAGGCCAACAAGGCCCGGGACTAGGGCAGCACTTTGCAGGGGGGCAGCACGGAAAGAGTCCCCGCTGGCTTGCGCTACACTATTAGCCAGTATGCGGCGGCCGGCATTCCGCAACTGTTGGGGGGGCGCTTCTATTTTTGACTGTCCTATTATCTTGGACCACAAACCTTCCTCACTGTGCTATATGTTTTCTGCTGCTCCATTTGCATGGTTATATCTTCTTAGTCCTCTGCTTAGAGAAGAACTATAGGCAACATTTTTTTTTTTTAAATTTCGGATAGAGTAAGGGAGGGTTATAGCCCCTGTCAGTTTATTTTTTACCATCCCCGTCCCATTGCAGAGATCTTCCTTCACTTCCTGCCCCATAGCCAATCAGGAATTGAGAGGAAATCTATGCAAATTAAGGGAATCCATTGCCCCCCCCCCCCAGGCCCACAGTACTAGTGTCCCCACTCGAAAATTTCTCGAAAATTTCAGGGCGGGTCTTAAACAACAAGGGGTGTGGCCTTGACAGGAAGGGGTGGGTCATATTTAACTTAGAGGGTGCACGAGTTTAGTCAGGCCTAGGGCAGCACATAAGCTAAATACACTACTGCATACAGTAGTTACATTGGTCCACCTTGGACAGGGCTGGGACAAGGGGTGGGAGCAAGGGGTGGCTTCCCTGGGCACAATGGTTTACTGTAGGGATGGGGGCGCCTTCCTTTTGTTACAAGGCTGACAGGAGTAGTTATAGCGGCAGTGATTTTGACCAGCGAGTGACTGTTGGGCGTAGCATACCCTAAGCTTGCACATCATTAATGGGGGGGGGGGGCAGTTTTGGCATCTTTGCCCTGGGAGCTTGATAACCTTGTTCCCATACTGAGCTTGGACCAATGTAACGATGAATATACCATACCTGTGGGATACATATGCCATACTTGTGGGATCCCTCCAGAACACATGTCAAACACCCGGCCCACTCAGCCTCGTCATGTGGCCCTCACACCCAGTTTTGCAGCCGCAATGTGCCTGAACTCCATTCCACCACCTCTGGCTCTCTCCCTTCGCTCCCGCCCCCCACTGTCACTTGTAAACATGGAAGCCTACTGTGTTTACAAGAGACAGATTTGCTCCCAGTGGCTCCCATATCCCTGCACGCACTTACAGCGGGCACAGATCTCCACAATCTGGGAGATAGAACGATCCCCCTGCAAGGCGAGACAGAGCCACCTACAAAGCGGGGTACTGGAGCCACCTACACAAGGCCGGGCCAGGAAGTAGAGAGTAGAGATGTAAGGAAGCTTTGGGGGGGAATGTTGGGGTTGCACACTGTGCATAGTGATCTCCTAAACCTTGCACTCTGTAAACACCACACTACTGAAGGCTGCACTCTGTACATAGCACACTTCTGAACATTGCACTCTGGACGTAATGCACTCCTGAACCCTGCACTCAGTATGTATTGCATCTCCAAACCCTGCACTCTGTACATAGCACACCCCTGAAATCTGCTTTCTGTGCATAGGGCACCCCTGGAACTGCACTCTGTACATAACGCACCCCTAAACTGTGCACTCTGCACCGTAACGCACTCCTGAACTCTGCACTCTGGATGTAACGCACTTCTGAACTCTGCACTCTGGATGTAACGCACTCCTGAACTCTGCACTCTGGATGTAACGCACTCCTGAACTCTGCACTCTGGATGTAACGCACTCCTGAACCCTGCACTCTGGATGTAATGCACTCCTGAACTCTGCACTCTGGATGTAACACACTCCTGATACCCTACACTCTGGATGTAACGCACTCCTGAACCCTGCACTCTGGACGTAACGCACTCCTGAACTCTGCATTCTGAATGTAACGCACTCCTGAATTCTGCACTCTGGATGTAACGCACTCCTGAACTCTGCACTCTGAATGTAACCCACTCCTGATACCCTACACTCTGGACGTAACGCACTCCTGAACCCTGCACTCTGGACGTAACGCACCCCAGATACAACTGGCCCCTTGAGGGCAACCATACTGCTGATGTAGCCCGCAATGAAATTGAGTTCAACACCCCTGCTCTAGAAGATGGAAATCACTGTAGTAGACACCGGTATTCCAGTGATCTCCACTAGATTCCTGGTGCTGTGCCGAGTGTCTGCCCTGCTACATTGCGAACACAGGAGGAGTACTTTCTATTTCTATTCCCTGGAACCCTGGTTGAGAAGGTCTGCTCCAGAGGTAGAGAATCCAAATTGCTTTCATAGTATTCACAAATTCTATCTACGTTCTTTTTATCCAAAATGTATTTACCAAATGCTATGGCTACCTGAATAGATCACTGTGTAGCCAAACAGCACTGGGCCCCTTTGCAGTCGGTTTATTGACATAACTGCGCCCTTGAATAACTGTATATTTCCACTTTAAGGGCTCATGTGCCAGAGATTTTATAGACATTTTCTATGCTTAGCACAATATTCCGTTGCTTTCCCCACGCCAAGTGAGATGCATGTGCTGCATACAGCCTGTCCTACAAGTGAATGGCTGTATGTGGCCATACTCGCACCTGCCCCATAGGACGCCATCTCCGACGAAACTCGTCGGACGGAGCTACATGCTGACGTCATCACGTTCCCCAGAAGTGGAGTTTAGTTGAGTCTACAAGTGCTTGTAAACACCAATGCTTCTTGGCATTGGCTTTTAGGCGTGCATGTGCTTTCAATGTATCTCTTAAACGTGTTTATGAAACATGGGAACGCGCCTGTGCTTTCTGCACCTGTGGGTGTGGACCAAGCCTAGTATATCAGTATCTTCCTATCCCTGAACCTTCGGTTATACTTTGATGCTGCATGCCAAACCCCAACTTTATTTTTTTGTGCCGGCACGTCTTTTGATGAAATTTCGGAATAAGTTTTCTAAGATCAGTAGTTAATTCATTGTATTCCCTACAAAACTGTTTACTCTACTGCGCACATTTAAATAGCCTCAGATCTGTTCTATTTGTATGAATTAGCATTACAAGAAAGAAGCTCCACACACATGCAGAAAATGGGGTTATATTTCCTGTTTTGTACTGGCGGTAATGACTCAAACTAACAAGCTTGGAACAGCAAGAAAGAGCCGAACGTTCATCCATTTAATGGAAGCCATTATCCATGTCCCAGTTTTTATCCCTTTTCTTTGATTAGTTTCCTTTTTTTTTTTTTGTTGCCGGCAGATCAAAGTCATTGTGCAGGCGTTGTACAGCTGTGTGTACAACCTACTTTTGGGGTACCATCTGTTAATAATCGGAGCTGTTGTTAAATATCTGAGTCATATATCATCAGGAACCCAATGGGGCTTCGCTAACTTTTTGAAGCCAAACTCTGGAAAATGATACATTTGTCGAAATCAATTCATCATGTGTATTCTTCTTCAATCCAGGTGAGATTTGTGTATTTCTTCCAGATCCGTGCAGTAATCCAGTGTGACTTTCTGTAATAAAGACCGCCCAATGCTGCTCTCTCTCCTTGTGCAGGGTGACTGGTCTTGTCTCCGCCCCTTCCTGTTGTTTTCTGCAGGCAGCCTGTAGTAGGTGGAGCCTACTGTGCTCCTCCCACAGCTCTGCTCTCTCCTAGTGCAGGAAGACTGGTCTTGTCTCCGCCCCTTCAGTCATTTTCTGCAGGCAGCCTGTAGTGGGTGGGGTCTGTTGGGCCCCTCCCACAGCTTTGCTCTCTTTCTTAGTGCAGGGTGACTGGTATTGTCTCCACCACCTCCGGTAGTTTTCTGTAGTGGGTGGGGTCTACTCTGCTCCTCCCACAGCTCTGCTTTCTCCTAGGGCAGGGGGACGGGTCTTGTCTCCCCCAACTCCTGTAGTTTTCTGCAGGCAGCCTGTAGTGGGTGGAGCCTACTGTGCTCCTCCCACAGCTCTACTCTCTCCTAGAGCAGGGGGACTGGTCTTGTCTCCACCCCATCCTGTAGTTTTCTGTAGTGGGTGGGGTCTACTATGCTCCTCCCACAGCTCTACTCTCTCCTAGTGCAGGGGGATGGGTCTTGCCTCCGCCCCCCCAGTCATTTTCTGCAGGCATCCTGTAATGGGTGGGGTCTGTTGGGCCCCTCCCACAGCTCCGCTCTCTCTCTCTCCTGGTCTTGTCTCCACCCCCTTTCTGTTGTTTTCTGTAGTGGGTGGGGTCTACTAGGCCCCTCCCACAGCTCTTCTCTCTGCACAGACTATGTACAGCATAGTGATGATGTCACTGCTACTTTTAGGCCTTGTTCACTCCAGATGGTGTTGCGGGAAACCCGTGTTCTGTGCATTCAAAATGTCCTGGGTGTGCAATCTGCTGTGGGTATCAATGTATTCCTAATGACACCCTCAAATGCAGATCACAAACACAGTACCATGCGATCCGGTTGCGGCATGGTTCTGCAATCCAGTGTGGTTCATTTTTAATGGCACCCCCACCCATCTATGAACACACGCATTTCGGTGTGATGTGGTTTCTCAAAAGAGTCAGGGGGACTTCCTCTGAGTGTTTCTCGGGTGTAGGCAGCCTATTCAGATGAATGGTTTGCCCTACAGGCAAAACTGGGAACTGCATGCAGGCTTTGATGGTAACACTTACACATTATTAAAAAAAAAATGGAATTTATAGTAGCATGCAAAAATGCATCTGATGCTACCTCTGCTTAACCACCTGCAGCCCAACCACTGCCTTTTTCTGTGGCAGAACGGCCCAGCTGCACTGGATTACATACATGATCTATCATCTCTGGATAGGGGGCGCGTGCGCGTGCCGCCCCATCTGTGCTGTCATTCGCTGCAGCCCAAGTGTGTCAGCAGGCCAATGATTTATGGCCAGGACCCGCTGATCTGCTTAGCGAATCACAATACAGAGCCCTGTGTTTACTAACAACACAGAGCTCTGTACAAGGAGCAGTGACGTGGCTGTGTTTTCTCTCTGCAAAGCAGGGAGACAAATCAGCCATGTCTTTCAGTAAAAGCAACACACATTACACCAGTGGCGGTCCGTCCATAGGGGTGCTCGGGCGCCGCCCCCCCCACAAAATTTTTGGCAAAAAAAAGTCACTTTAAGAGTGATTAGGCGCCCGGCACACGTCGGTCTATGGGAAGCTTCTCAGCCTGCAATCAGCTGATTCCTCTCTGCCCTAAACAATAACCCCTCCCACCTCTCCACCCTAAAAATAACCCTCCTCTCCACCCTAAACAATAACCTCCTCCCCACCTCTCCACCCTAAACAATAACCCCAGTCTGTCCACATCCACTTTTTGGCATGGCGTGCCGCATGCTCACATGAGCCTCAAGTGTCCCTCATTCCCAAAGTTGGGAGGTATGTACTCTGTCCTGTGATGCTGGGGCTGTATACTCTGTCCTGTGATGCTGGGGCTGTATACTCTGTCCTGTGATGCTGGGGCTGTATACTCTGTCCTGTGATGCTGGGGCTGTATACTCTGTCCTGTGATGCTGAGCTGTATACTCTGTCCTGTGGTGCTGGGGCTGTATACTCTGTCCTGTGATGCTGGGGCTGTATACTCTGTCCTGTGATTCTGGAGCTGTATACACTGTCCTGTGATGCTGGGGCTGTATACGCTGTCCTGTGATGCTGGGGCTGTATACTCTGTCCTGTGATGCTGAGCTGTATACTCTGTCCTGTGGTGCTGGGGCTGTATACTCTGTCCTGTGATGCTGGGGCTGTATACTCTGTCCTGTGATTCTGGAGCTATATACTCTGTCCTGTGATGCTGAGCTGTATACTCTGTCCTGTAATGCTGGGGCTGTATACTCTGTCCTGTGGTGCTGGGGCTGTATACTCTGTCCTGTGGTGGTGAGCTGTATACTCTGTCCTGTGGTGCTGGGGCTGTATACTCTGCCCTGTGTAGCTGGGACTGTATACTCTGTCCTGTGATGCTGGGGCTGTATACTCTGTCCTGTGATGCTGGGGCTGTATACTCTGTCCTGTGATGCTGGGGCTGTATACTCTGTCCTGTGATGCTGGGGCTGTATACTCTGTCCTGTGATGCTGGGGCTGTATACTCTGTCCTGTGATGCTGGGGCTGTATACTCTGTCCTGTGGTGCTGGGGCTGTATACTCTGTCCTGTGATGCTGAGCTGTATACTCTGTCCTGTGATTCTGGAGCTGTATACTCTGTCCTGTGATGCTGAGCTGTATACTCTGTCCGGTAATGCTGGGGCTGTATACTCTGTCCTGTGGTGCTGGGGCTGTATACTCTGTCCTGTGATGGTGAGCTGTATACTCTGTCCTGTGGTGCTGGGGCTGTATACTCTGCCCTGTGTAGCTGGGACTGTATACTCTGTCTTGTGATGCTGGGGCTGTATACTCTGTCCTGTGATGCTGGGGCTGTATACTCTGTCCTGTGATGCTGGGGCTGTATACACTGTTCTGTGATGCTGAGCTGTATACTCTGTGCTGTGATGCTGGGGCTGTATAATCTGTCCTGTGATGCTGGGGCTGTATACTCTGTCCTGTGATGCTGAGCTGTATACTCTGTCCTGTCATGCTGGGGCTGTATACTCTGTCCTGTGATGCTGAGCAGTATAATCTGTCCTGTGATGCTGGGGCTGTATACTCTGCCCTGTGTAGCTGGGGCTGTATACTCTGTCCTGTGATGCTGGGGCTGTATACTCTGTCCTGTGATGCTGAGCAGTATACTCTGTCCTGTGATGCTGGGGCTGTATACTCTGTCCTGTGATGCTGAGCTGTATACTCTGTCCTGTGATGCTGGGGCTGTATAATCTGTCCTGTGGTGCTGGGGCTGTATAATCTGTCCTGTGATGCTGGAGCTGTATACTCTGTCCTGTGATGCTGGGGCTGTATACTCTGTCCTGTGATGCTGGGGCTGTATACTCTGTCCTGTGATGCTGGAGCTGTATACTCTGTCCTGTGATGCTGGGGCTGTATACTCTGTCCTGTGATGCTGAGCAGTATAATCTGTCCTGTGATGCTGGGGCTGTATACTCTGCCCTGTGTAGCTGGGACTGTATACTCTGTCCTGTGATGCTGGGGCTGTATAATCTGTCCTGTCATGCTGGGGCTGTATACTCTGTCCTGTGATGCTGGGGCTGTATACTCTGTCCTGTGATGCTGGGGCTGTATACTCTGTCCTGTGATGCTGGGGCTGTATACTCTGTCCTGTGAGGCTGGGGCTGTATAATCTGTCCTGTCATGCTGGGGCTGTATACTCTGTCCTGTCATGCTGGGGCTGTATACTCTGTCCTGTGATGCTGGGGCTGTATACTCTGTCCTGTGATGCTGGGGCTGTATACTCTATCCTGTGATGCTGGGGCTGTATACTCTGTCCTGTGATGCTGAGCAGTATACTCTGTCCTGTGATGCTGGGGCTGTATACTCTGTCCTGTTATGCTGAGCTGTATACTCTGTCCTGTGATGCTGGGGCTGTATACTCTGTCCTGTGATGCTGGGCTGTATACTTTGTCCTGTGAGGCTGGGGCTGTATACTCTGTCCTGTGGTGCTGGGGCTGTATACTCTGTCCTGTGAGGCTGGGGCTGTATACTCTGTCCTGTGATGCTGGGCTGTATACTTTGTCCTGTGATGCTGGGGCTGTATACTCTGTCCTGTGATGCTGGGCTGTATACTCTGTCCTGTGAGGCTGGGGCTGTGTAATCTGTCCTGTGATGCTGTGGCTGTATTCTCTGTCCTGTGATGCTGGGGCTGTATACTCTGTCCTGTGATGCTGAGCTGTATACTCTGTCCTGTGATGCTGGGGCTGTATACTCTGTCCTGTGATGCTGGGCTGTATACTCTGTCCTGTGATGCTGGGGCTGTATACTCTGCCCTGTGTAGCTGGGGCTGTATACTCTGTCCTGTGATGCTGGGGCTGTATACTCTGTCCTGTGGTGCTGGGCTGTATACTCTGTCCTGTGAGGCTGGGGCTGTATACTCTGTCCTGTGGTGCTGGGGCTGTATACTCTGTCCTGTGGTGCTGGGGCTGTATACTTTTTATATTTTTATAGCACCGATCAATGTAATAATGTCACTGGTCCCATAAAGTTTCATTTGGGGTCAGATTTGTCCGCCGCAATGTCGCAGTCCCGCTAAAAATCGCAGATCGCCGCCATTACTACTAAAAACAATTAAAAAAAAATAATTAAAAGTCCCTAAATCTATCCCATAGTAAACCCGATAACGTTTGCGCAAACCATATAATATACGCCGATTGGAATTTTTTTTTTTTACCAAAAATATGTAGAAGAATATATATATATATCGGCCTAAACTGATGAATAAATTAGTTTTTTTATATTTTTTTGCATATGTATTATAGCAAAAAGTAAAAAAAAAAATTGTTTTTCTTTTTTCAAAATTGTCGCTCTTTGTTTATAGTGCAAAAAACAAAAACGCACAGGTGATCAAATACCACCAAAAGAAAGCTCTATTTGGGTACAGCATCGTACGACCGCGCAATTGTCAGTTAAAGTGATGCAGTGCCGTATCGCAAAAAATTGCCTGGTTGTTAATAAACTCCAATATATATATATATATACTTAGTGTATGCAGTAGACACACTCACCTCCCACCATAGGTATCCCTATGAAGAATGGATAGTAGAAAGGTTTTCCGCACACATAGCTCATATCTCTGACTGATGCAGGTAGCGCAGACACAATGGGAGCAGAGAAATCCGCTGACTGTAGATACCGCGGAGTCTGGGAATCGGGTCATTTGAGGACTCCTTTGGAAGATAAGCCCTAAACTAAATCTACAACTCCCAGCAAGTGCAGCTCTTCTTCAACAAGCCAACATTTAACCACTCGCTTCCCAAGCCTATTCTGACACTTCTCTCCCTACGTGTAAAAATCTGCAAAAAATAATTTTTTTTTTGCTAAAAAAACTATTTTTAACCCCCAAAACATAATATCTGTTTTTTAACCACTTCAGCCTTGCTATAAAATTTTCCGACAACAAAATCCGTTCGCGTAAATTCTGACCGTGTGTGGACAATTCCGACGCACAAAGTGCCACGCATGCTCGGAATAAATTAAGAGACAAAAGCCATTGGCTACTGCCCCGTTTATAGTCCCGACGTACGTGTTTTACGTCACCGCGTTCAGAACCATCGGATTTTCCGACAACTTTGTGCGACCGTGTGTATGCAAGACAAGTTTGAGCCAACATCCGTCTGAAAAAAATCAGTGGATTTTGATGTCGGAATGGCTGATCAATGTCCAAACACGTGTACACGGCATAAGACTGGGATGACATTAAAGTTCATGTGTGTGTAAAGGCGTCCCAATACTTTTGGTAATATAGTGTATGTATTATATAGATTGTTCCACAGGTGTTGTTTTTAAATATCTGCATGGTTTTATATCTTTTTGTAATAAATATGTCACTTTTTTACCACTTGCTTTTGCTATAAGTCCCACTTACCTTCCTTTTCTCCCTCCTTTCGGGTGGGGAGGAGAGTGAATACTTTCTTTTTTTATATATATATTTATTTATTAACTAATACATAAGTATTTTTTTAAATAAATAAAAAAATATATATAAAACACCCATTTTTTTTGGTAAATTACAAAAGATGAGGTCACGTTAAGTAAACATTTATGGATTAATAAATAAATAATTTATTAAATAAATACATAAATATAATACCCAATGTTTTGGTAAAATACAAAGGATGAGGTAACGTCAAGTAAATAATTTATTTATTTATTAATAAAAAAATAAATATAATACCCACATTTTTGGTAAAATATAAAGGATGAGGTAACGTTGAGTAAATAATTTATTTATTTATTAATAAAAAAATAAATATAATACCCAATTTTTTGGTAAAATACAAAGGATGAGGTAACGTTGAGTAAATATTTTATTTATATATTGATTAAAAAAAAATATATAATACCCAATTTTTTGGTAAAATACAAAGGATGAGGTAACGTCAAGTAAATAATTTATTTATTTATTAATAAAAAAATAAATATAATACCCACATTTTTGATAAAATACAAAGGATGAGGTAACGTTGAGTAAATAATTTATTTATTTATTAATAAAAAAATAAATATAATACCCAATTTTTTGGTAAAATACAAAGGATGAGGTAACGTTGAGTAAATATTTTATTTATATATTGATTAAAAAAAAATATATAATACCCAATTTTTTGGTAAAATACAAGGGATGAGGTAACGTTGAGTAAATATTTTATTTATATATTAATAAAAAAATAAATATAATACCCAATTTTTTGGTAAAATACAAAGGATGAGGTAACGTCGAGTAAATATTTTATTTATATATTAATAAAAAAAAAAAATATAATACCCAATTTTTTGGTAAAATACAAGGGATGAGGTAACGTTGAGTAAATATTTTATTTATATATTAATAAAAAAATAAATATAATACCCAATTTTTTGGTAAAATACAAAATGATGAGGTAACGTCGAGTAAATATTTTATTTATATATTAATAAATAAATATAATACCCAATTTTTTGGTAAAATACAAAGGATGATGTAACGTTGAGTAAAAAAATTATTTATTTATTAATAAAAAATATATATATAATACCCAATTTTTTTGTAAAATACAAAGGATTAGGTAACGTCGAGTAAATAATTTATTTATTAATAAAAAAATAAATATAATACCCAATTTTTTGGTAAAATACAAAGGATGAGGTAACGTTGAGTAAATATTTTATTTATATATTAATAAATAAATATAATACCCAATTTTTTGGTAAAATACAAAGGATGAGGTAACGTTGAGTAAATAATTTTTTTATTTATTAATTTAAAAAAATATATAATACCCAATTTTTTGGTAAAATACAAAGGATGAGGTAACAGCGAATAAATATTTTATTTATATTTTAATAAATAAATATAATACCCAATTTTTTGGTAAAATACAAAGCAGCGCTATCACTTTACTATTTACATATCTATTGGTGCTGGTGACACTTTAGAAGTTCAGCAGCTATAAACACTTTAATTGTCAACATTTCTAGTAGCGCATACGTACTTTACCTATTTTTTTTTTTTATTTACTCCATGTGACCTCATCTTTCATATTTTACCTAAAAAGTGAGTATTTTTGTATTGCGTTTGTGTGCACTAAAATACATTTTGGTGGATTTTGTTCCTGAAAATATACGTTTGTTAATTTGCTGCACAAATATCGTGTGACATTAAAAAAAAAAAAAAAAAATTGCAGCCGCCACCATTTTATTCTCCAGGACCTCTGCTTATAAAAACATTTATAATGTTAATTAATTTATTTTCTAGCAAAATTAAAAAAAAAACAGATTTTAACATCTGTGTAAAAAAAAAAAAAAAATTGCAGCGGACAGCAACAACTACTGAACGACATTGCCTTGGAATCCTCCTTGAACGGCGGTAGTTGAGTGAAATGGGGGGGGAGGGGTTGCAGCTTCCGGCGGAGTCTCTTGGCCCCCCGAAGGATCAATCCTATAGACATTAATGGGCGGCAGAGGGAAGATTTGTCACCCGCGTTCGAAATGCGGTTTGAGATCCTGAAAAGGCCACGGCAGCTTGAAATACGGAGCGGGTCTGCGCGGAGCTCCTCGGCGTTGCCTATCTTGTCCTTCCTCCGGAGCCCGGAGCCATTCCAGGCGTTAATGTGCTGATACCAGAGACAATTTATAGAGATGAAAGCAAACTCCGACTTTCATGCTAATAGCGTCTCTTAAAATAACAGATGAGCCCCTGAATAATTAAATAACGGGAAATTGCTGCGCCAGGGTTAAATATGAAAGGGGATCGCGCTTTTTTGAAGTTGCATTAGGGGAACGCTGTACTCTTGAAAGACTCAATATCTTTTTTTTTTTTTTTCTAAAAGAAGAGATGAAAGGGATTTCTATAATTTTCGGGATTGTTTTACGTCCGAGGAAATATCCTAACGGGCGGAACCTGTAACATGTTAATGTTATTTTTTTTTTTTTTCCCGCTGTCAGTGGAAACTAGCGAGTGACCTCGCCGATGTGCTGATGTAACAATTACCTTATGTCAACCGGTGGGCGCCTGAAAGGATATTTAAAGAATAGAACGCTGAGATAATGGAAAATGCTACAAAACCCAAATAACCTTTTTGTTTAATTCAGCAAAATAACTTCCAGGTGCATCAGAACAAAAAAGGCGTGCAAAGTTCATTTTCCTTTAGAAAGCAGCCACAGCTTGAGTAGCATAGGCATGTGCACAGGGTGTGCCGGGTGTGCCCAGGCACACCCTAATCACCCCGTGCGCATTAGTGTTATCGCTCTGTGTAGCAGCAGGAACATGGTAAAGATCTCCCTCTTACTGGCTCTGCCATAAGAAAAGTGTTTGTGCTCTTCTCTTTCACTGTTCCGGCAGGGAGATCAATGTGCCGGGTTCATATATATGTAGACTCCCGCACACGCATGTGTGTTTGAGCTTAAGGGTGCACACCCTAATGCAATAGGCTGCGTACACCTATGTTGAGTAGATAAGTCTGTCCCCTGCCAGCATTCCGCACACAAGGACCCCTGCTCTCTGTGTGGAAGCAGTGGTCTCTCTGCTGAGGTCCGACACCCCCCCCCTGCTGAGTTAGAGCTAGAACCCTCCAATAAGCAAGGCTCGTGCTCCCTGCCAATTGAAGAGCTCTAGCTCTGACCTCTGCGTATACTGCATTTAGAGCCTGAGTAGAAAAGTCTGTCCTCTGCCAGCATGCCGCATTGAAGGACCCTTGAACTCTCTGTGGAAGCAGTGGTCTCTCTGCAGTGGTCTGACACGGCCCCCCCCGCTTAGTCAAAGCTAGATCTCTCCAATAAACATGGCACATCGAAGAGCACAAAGGGAGTATTGTACCTCTGCAGAAAGGTCACTGCTTTTAGACCCTTGACCTCTGTGTGGAAGCAGTGGTCTCTCTGCAGCAGTGCCGGCCGCTCCATATTTGGCACAGGGGAGCTGCCCACCCTAATCCATGTGCCCAGCCCCCTAATCTATATCCAGGGCGCCGGACGCATGGATTCCAATGGGTTTTTTTTTTTTTTAGAAGCACATGATCAGAGTCTGAGGCTCTAATTGGCTTAAAAAAAGGGTGGGCTTGGGGCGCCCACCCAGTGTGACCACTGCGCCCACTGCAGTGCGCCCACTGCGCCCACCCAGTGTGACAATAACGAATGAATATTTGCTATTGTCTTCCTGCTTCTCCTCCCGAGCCAATCAGGAAGCGGGTCCTAAAACCCATATGGCTGAGAGGAGAAACGATTGTATTGGCTTGTATCGGGGGGTGGGGAGGATGTACGGGGAGATCCAGGAGATTGCCTCCGATCTCTCTGCTCTGCATTGCCGCAAAGAGCCCGACTGTGTGAGTAGCACCCACCGGGAGGGGCTGGCGGTCTGTTTGCTGCCCCCGGGGGGGGGGGGGGGTTGGATGACGGGTGGTTTGTTTGCCTGACACACCCCCTGCTGAGTCAGAGCTTGGGCTCTCCAATAAACAAGGCTCATGCTCCCTGATTGAGCCTGGGTAGAAAAGTCAGTCCCCTGCCAGCATGCCGCATAGTAGGACCTTTGACCTCTGTGTGGAAGCAGTGGTCTCTGTTGGTATGAGAGGCAACCTCAGCCTGGGCTCCCGCCAGGCCACGCCTCCAACATGTTTCGCTCCTCCCCCTCCCCCGAAACCTCTCGCGGTGATGTCACCCCAGCTCTGGAGCTTCCTGAACCGCCAATGAAAATCGTCCATGTCCACTAAACAGCGATGTGAACACCTGAAGAAGGACCTTCTCACAGTGAGGAACATCGGAGATGCAGGATCTGGTGCACCATGTGACCATGGATTTAGGAAAAGGGGTTTTAGGAAGCTTCTTTTTTTTATTTATATAACCCATTGACTATCTGGAGGAGGGGTTAGGAGTAGTGGGGGGAAGAGGACGTTCCTGGAAAATTAGCTTTACCCCATGATGGATGTTCACCGAAGATCTATGATCATTTCCCTGGAAATAGCGAGCGTTGTGCTGGGCTGGGAACTGGAAAGACGGGGATTTCTCTGGTTCTTATTAAATCGGACGGATCTCCTGATCTCAGCTGCTTATTAACCAACTGAGTCTCCACTTCCATCCCCTGCTGGTAGTGACCTTTCCAGCTGTGATGGTCAGATAACTCCACACTTTATGATTTTGGTCCTTCATCACAAAGATACCGATCACCAGGTGACACAAACGGTTATTGCATCTTCCCCTGAACTAAGTGTCAGGGAAAAGAAATGACAGGATTATGAAAAACATTCCGATATCTTTCAATATGTGATTATTTTAGGAGCTGGTCAGAAATGAATCCAATTAAAAGGATATAATAGAAATAATACAAATATTAATACAAAATAAGAATAATAACTGTAATATATTTAAGGGATTTAATAATATACTTAAGGAATATAAAATAATAGTATTAATAATACCAGTAATATATTTACAGTAATTCATAATATTAATAATAATAATTACAGTAATGCATTTAACAGACATAATAGAATTAAAGGATATGATAATAACAACAATAACAGCAACAGTAATAATAATACTTTCAAAGGATATAATAATATAAGCAACAATATTAATACTTGTAATATATTTAAAGGAAATAATAATAATAGTAGTAATAATAATGAGAATAGTCATATTTAAGGCATATACAATAATAGAAATAATAACAACAGCAATATATTTAAAATATATATTAATAACAATAACAGTAATACATTTAACAGACATGCAATATTTAAAAGAGAAGTATGGACTTTTTTTTTTTTGCAGATTCATACTTACCTAGGTGGATGCAGCTGCATCCTTCCCCCGCCAGCTCTAATACTGAGAACCGAGCAATCAAACCCTGCCAATAGCTCGGCTCTCAGTGCCCCCCTCCTCACTCCCCGGAGCGCTGGGCGGGGCTGCGGAGGGGGCGGGGGCTCTCAGTGGCTCGCTGAGAGGCTGAGCCGGGTGCCGTTCCAGGCATGTGGGCGGATCCAGATTTCATTGTCGTGATCTCGCCCCAGCCTGGACTTGACCGGCTCTGTGACATCAGCCGACAGCGGGCTTCAGCCCTCTGCCTGCTGAAAACGAGTAACAGGAGTGCAGAATGAACTGGAGAAGTGCAGCCAAACGAGCTTTCCCCCCCGTACGTCTCTTTTAAAGAATATAATAATAATAATAATACTATTTTAAAGGATATTATAATAACAGTAATATATTTAAAATAAACAATCTGAAGAAGAATATGATGAAGAAGAAGAAAAAGAAAATAATAACAACAATAATAAATGTAGCAGACATAATATATTTAAAGTGAATAATTATTATAATAATAATAATAACAACAGCAATAATACTAATAAAAATATTTTTAGGTAAATAATAATAACAGTAATTTTAAAGGGTATAATAATAGTAATAATAATATATTTAAAGTGTATAATAATAATGTAGCAAAATTCCCGACCTCTTTAGGCCTAATGGTGACCTCCAGAGTTAGGGACAGCTGACATCCTTCTGTGTAGAGTGGGATACAAGGCATGGTGGGTGTAATGCAACTTAGATTGATGGGCGCCAGACACTTCCTGAATGCAAAGAGATTTATTGTCTCTTTAACAGAACTGGGTGGGGGGGGGGGTTGGGGCCAGGACACCCTTAAGTAGATGCAATGTTAATTGGCAGACTCTGAGACTTCTTTAGGTAGACAGTCATGCAGGGGAAGGTATCCAGCTGGACACCACGTCTGCATGAGTATGAACGTTGTCTCCTATGGCAACAATCTTGTAACAGTTTCTAACAGGTTGCAATAAATCTTTCACTTCTTCTACAGTCTCCAATTGTAGAACTTCACTCCGCTGAGCTCCCAGTCTCTCTCACTAGACTTCCTGATTCACTTTCCACTGGATCTCCTGAGCTCTTCCAACCTTCTCACTCAGTATCTTCCTCAAGCGTCACCCCCCGCATCCCTGCTTGGTCCCTGGCTTGGCACTCACAGATACTCCTCAAGCGTCACCCCACTGGCCTGCTTGGTCCCTGGCTTGGCACACAATATAGCTCTGCAAGCGTCCCCTCCACTGGCTTGGTCTCTGGCTTGGCACTTGCTGAAGTTTCCCCACTTCTTCATCGTCCCCCGGTTGGCGAGAAGTCTCCTCTGATACTTGCTTCAGCTACTCACAGTGATCCCCGGTAACAAGGCGGATGGGCCCTTAGTGGCGACAGCTTCCCCTCTACCTCCGACCACGGCAAGTTCTACGGCCGGCAGAACTGTTACTTCTGGTTGGACTACAAGCCACAGTCTCAACCCTACGCTCCTTCTTGCTTCTGGATAGGCCCTAAAGCCTTATAATTAGTTAAGGATTCCACTGTAAATACTATGGGGTTGATTTACTAAAACTGGAGAGTGCAAAATCTTATGTAGTTGTGCATGGCAGCCAATCGGCTTCTAACTTGTACAGTTAAGTTTTGACAATAAAACCTGGAAGCTGGTTGGCTCCCATGCACAGGTGCACCAGATTTCACACTCTCCAGTTTAAGAAAATCAACCACTATGGGGTCTTAGAACACAGGTAAGTCCAGAGCTAATTCCCTGGGGTGAGGAAAATGTAATGTATTATTCAAACTTCTTCCCCTGACAGGTCAATCTGTTTGGTAGAAAAGCAATCTGTAACGAGATACAAAATTCCCTCTACTGTAGGGGCCCACGTTCCCCGTGTCTTCGATCACGATGATGAAGGCTGCAGGGTTCCGTACACATCATAAAACAGGTCATTGATAAGTGATATTACACCTTTAATTACATCTCCTGCCCATCTGCAGGAAACAGATGAACCTGGAAGCCCCATTTGTCAGCAGTTCCTTGACTGGGAGAGGAGTTATCGGTTGTGACATGGGGCGGCCGGGAATGGATGGTTTATGGAAATTGGCAGAGCAGGAGAACTGGGACTTTCTCTGCCTGACAATGAAAATTAACAGATTGATGGAGATCCTCTTCAGTCAATATTGTTGGCAGATTAGAGGAACGGGTAGCTACAGACGGAGAAAATGGTGCTATTTTATTTTCTTAAAGCTGAACTCCGGGCAAACAGCTACACATGCCATTGAAATAAATATACTGTATGTAGCCACCTAGCCTCAGGCAGGAATGAGTTATTACATTTAGATATTCTTGCCTGTAGCCGGCCTTGACATTCAACATAACACCATGTAAAGACGAAACAAGACCAAAAGGCCTAGTGCAGTGATGGCGAACATGATGCTCATCTACACTGCAGAGTGCATGGGTATCATGGGAAATGTAGTTCCAAAACATCTGGGCTGCCAAGGTTCGCCATCACTGGCCTAGTGCATTACTGTCCAGACATTATTAAGAAATAAACCAATGAGTGTATACTTTAAGGGGTGAGGGGCAGGTGGGTGACTCTTCCGCCATGTTTCCCTCCTCCTTGGGTGCCAAGCAAGGGTCACATGAGAGGCCAACCCTGGGGTGGGTTTTTCTGGGCAACACTAGGCACTTTGGATGGGGACACATGTGGTACCTTTACTTGGAAGGAGAACTGAACTCTAATAAACTCTCTTGATGGGGCAGGTGGGTCACTCTTCCTCTATGTTTCCCTCCTTGTTGGGCGCCAAGCAAGGGACACATGAGAGGCCAACCCTGGGGTGGGTTAGTCTGGGCTATATTAGTCTCTTTGGATGGGGACACATGGGGAACCTTTAATTGGAAAGACAACTGAACTCTAATAAACTCTCTTGATGGGGCAGGTGGGTCACTCTTCCTCCATGTTTCCCTCCTCTTTGTTGGGCGCCAAGCAGTGGACACATGAGAGGCCAACCCTGGGGTAGGTTCTTCTGGGCTACACTAGTCACTTTGGATGTGGACACATGGGGAACCTTTACTTGGAAAGACAACTGAACTCTAATAAAGTCTCTTGATTGGGCAGGTGGGTCACTCTTCCTCCATGTTTCCCTCCTCTTTGGGTGCCAAGCAAGGGTCACATGAGAGGCCAACCCTGGGGTGGGTTTTTCTGGGCTACAGTAGGCACTTTGGATGAGGGCACATGGGGTACCTTTACTTGAACAGATAACTGAACTCTAATAAACTCCCTTGATGTAATATACACCACCATGGTTACTTGTACATGTAGAAGGGACGCACAGAGCTAATGCCCTCTCCACCTGTCCAGTGTATCTCCATTACCTCACTCCCAGTAACGGTATGGAGCCCAGCCATGCACCTAGCACTGACGCCATGCATTCACTTCACTTGATTCTTCCTCTTCCGTACCTCTGTACAGGCTGGGGACTTCTGCAGTGCTGATCTGCTCTCGTTGCTATGGGAGACGGACCACTCATGGAGAGAGTGGCAACAACAACAACTGCAAGAATCACAAAATACAAAAGCACTTGGGCTTTTAAGGCACCAACAGGTATCAAATAATGACAACCACATATCAACATACATAATTTTATTTTTACATAATATAAAAAGATTATACATAAAACACATTAAAAAAAGGGAAAAAGATTCTGAATCATTGGTAAAGGTGTATCCAAAGCAAATATCCAGCCTTCTACAAGCTTATTACAATTGTAAGTCAACATAACCAACTGCTCTGTCCAAAAATGGACCATGTACAGTGCTATAAATAAATACTATACAAAGAGGGAGGAGAAGAGGGTCACCAATGAGTATTCATACCCCTTGAAATTTTCCACATTTTGTCATGTTACAACCCAAAACATGAATGTATTTTATTGGGATTTTATGTGATAGACCAACACAAAGTGGAACATAATTGTGAAGTGGAAGGAAAATGATAAATGGGTTTCCAAATTTGTTTCCAAATAAATATGTGAAAAGTGTGAGGGTCATTTGTATTCAGCCCCCCTTTAATCTGATACCCCTAACTAAAATCTAGTGGAACCCATAGCCTTCAGAAGTCACCTAATTAGTAAATAGAGTCCATCCGTGTGTAATTTAATCTCAGTGTAAATACAGCTGTTCTGTGAAGCCCTCGGAGGTTTGTTAGAGAACCTTAGTGAACAAACAGCATCATGAAGGCCAAGGAACACACCAGACAGGTCAGGGATAAAGTTGTGGAGAAGTATAAAGCAGGGTTAGGTTATAAAACAATATCCCAAGCTTTGAACATCTCACGGAGCTCTGTTCAATCCATCATCGGAAAATGGAAAGAGTATGGCACAACTGCAAACCTACCAAGACATGGCTGTCCACCTAAACTGACAAGGCAAGGAGAGCATTCATCAGAGAAGAGCCAAGAGGTCCATGGTAACTCTGGTAACTCTGGTAACTCTGGAGGAGCTGCAGAGATCCACAGCTCAGGTGGGAGAATCTGTCCACAGGACAACTATTAGTCGTGTTCTCCACAAATCTGCCCTTTATGGAAGAGTGACAAGAAGAAAGACATTGGTGAAAGAAATCCATAAGAAGTCCTGTTTGTAGTTTGTGAGAAGCCATGTGGAGGACACAGCAAACATGTGGAAGAAGGTGCTCTGGTCAGAGGAGACCAAAATTCAACTTTATGGCCTAAAAGCAAAACACTATGTGTGGCAGAAAACTAACACTCCACATCACCCTGAACACACCATCCCCACCGTGAAACACGGTGGTGGCAGCATCATGTGGTGGGGATGCTTTTCTTCAGCAGGGACAGGGAAGCTGGTCAGAGTTGATGGGAAGATTGAGCTAATGGGCTCCCCCAAACGCTTGTAGAATTTTGAGGAAAATAATGAATTTAATCAATTTTGGAATATGGCTGTAACATAACAAAATGTGGAAAAAGTGAAGCGCTGTGAATACTTTCCGGATGCACTGTATCAAACTCAAAGCTGCATTACCTGCCCCCTTTATAGCTGCCTGGATTTCAGCCTCAGCAGTAGGCATGTCATTCCCTTTATCTGCACTGAAGGGGGTTGGCATGGTTTTGGCCGCTTGGCATTTCTAAAATGCTTCGTCTTTTAGCTGGGGCGAAAAAAAAGCGCCAATCTATTAGGTGACATTTTATAGAATGTCAATGTACTTTTCAGATTGGTAATTAACTTGTTGTTGAGTAAAAAATAGATATTTAGGGAAAATTACAGGCGGAAGTCTGAGCATGGGCAGATAATTATAAGCCTGAATACGGAACAAAATTAAAAATGTGCGGAAAAAATGCGAAGGTTGTGGGAAGAATGTAAAACAACAACGAAGACTGTATTTATTTCTCCAAAGATACACAATACACCGTACGCCGAGCGTTCAAAATAAGAACGGAGGGCCGCAATTATCAACCGCCATCCCCAAACCGCCCCGAAATAATATTACAGATGTATACAAAATCTGGTTACCTCACGTCACACTATACATTTTATTTATTTGATAATTGAAAATAAAGCAATAGAATCTCTGTAGGGAAGAAAACATCAAATAGCCGAAAACGTAGTTTGAATATATATATATACAGTGGGGGAAAAAATAATGATTTGATCCCCTGCAGATTGTGTAAGTTTGCCCACTTATAAAGAAATGAAGGGTCTATAATTTTTATCATAGGTGTATTTTAAATATTAGAGACAGAATATCAACCAAAAAATCCAGAAAAAACACACGATACAAATGTTATAAATGGAGTTCAGTGAGTAAAATAAGTATTTGAACCCCAACCAACAATAATTCTGCCCCCCACAGACTGGCTACAGTAGGAGCTCATGTGGTACACAGATTAGTCCTGTCAATGTAAGAAGGTTCTCCTAACAACAACTC
This sequence comes from Lithobates clamitans, assembly GCA_037952925.1. Lineage (NCBI taxonomy): Eukaryota > Metazoa > Chordata > Amphibia > Anura > Ranidae > Lithobates > Lithobates clamitans. The sequence continues at coordinate 57,038 of JBBGZY010002026.1, forward strand.
GTTATGTGTATAAAAGACACCTGTCCACAGAATCTCCTTCTTCCATCCAATCCTCACCATCATGGGGAAGACCAAAGATCTGTCAGAGGACGTCAGGGAGAAGATTGTAGACCTGCACAAGGCTGGAATGGGCTACAAGACCATCAGCAAGAAGCTTGGTGAGAAGGAGACAACTGTTGGAGCGATTATTCGCAAATGGAAGAAATACAAAATAACCATCAATCGCCCTCGGTCTGGAGCTCCATGCAAGGTTTTGCCTCATAGGGTGAGAATGGTCATGAGAAAAGTGAGGGATCAGCCCAGGACTACATGGGATGAGCTTGTGAATGATCTCAAGGCGGTGGGGACCACAGTCACCAAACAAACCATTGTTAATACAATACGCCGCCATAGACTGAAAAATTCTGCAGTACCCGCAAGGTCCCCCTCCTCAAGAAGGCACATGTACAGGCCCATCTGAAATTTGCCAATGAACATCTAAACGATTCAGAGAAGGATTGGAAGAAAGTGCTGTGGTCAGGTGAGACCAAAATTGAGTTTTTTGGCATTAACTCATTTATGGTGTTTGGAGGAAGAAAAATGCTGACTATGACTCTGAGAACACCATCTCTACAGTCAAGCATGGAGGTGGAAACATGATGCTATGGGGCTGTTTCTCTGCTAAAGGTACAGGCCGACTTTGCCGCATTAAGGGGCCAATGGATGGGGCCATGTATTGTAAAATCTTGGGATTCTTGGATGGGAACCTTCTTCCCTCAGCCAGAACACTGCAGAAGGGTCATGGATGGGTCTTCCAGCATGACAATGACCTTAAGCATACCACCAAGGCAACAAAGGAGTGGCTCAAGAAGAAGCACATTAAGATCATCGAGTGGAACAGAAATGACAAGCACATTGGTAGGTTAATTGGCTCCTGTCTAAGTTAGCCCTAGTATGTGTTTGTATGAATGTGAGTTAGGGAATTTCCCTTAAAACAAATAAAGAGCTGTCATTATTATTAGGCCATTGGCAATGATTTAACGCACCTTTGGATGGTGAAGGAAATCCTGAAAACAAGACCTGTTTCGGGCACTTGAGGACTGAGATTGGGAACTCCTGTCCTAGACAACTGAGAAAATACATTTTGCAAAAAGAAGATGGACAGAATGGAAGTCTGTCTGTTGGTCACTGTTGGTGGGTCGACGAGTATTTGGACGCAGCTAAAGGGCAGATCATCAATAGAAAGCCAGGGGGGGAAATTAAAATTCAGCAGCTCCTTTGGAGGTGATTGCTACACATTGCACACTTGGACACCTTGGCTGCCTTGAAAAAGGTTACCAGAGCAAGGGATTTAGGTTAGCTGTAACCTGTCTCTGTGAAAGCATGCTGGATATTGCATCTGGCAACCTTCTCCCTTTATGGGGGGGGGGGGGGGATAGGTAGAGGTACTCTCACTGTCCCTCGAATCCTGCAGCAGGCCTCCTGCTGCACCGATCTTCCCATGTTGGACAGGGTGTCTTCTGAATGAGACTGAAGGGTGGTGAAAGTCCCTCTCTTCAGCTTCCTCTCCTTCCTTCCTCAGCAACAGCCTGGAGGCAGAGCCCCCCAGCCCTGGGGTCCCCTCCCAGGCCTCACAACATCAACCTCAGCACTCCATCTGCCACCCAACAACCACAACTAGCCAGGCTGTTCAATACTTATGGGTCAGTCTTACCACGCTTCCCAGGGATTGGTCAAAACTCCCATAAATATTCAGACCCTGTCTCTTTCCCTCCGCCCACTAGCTTTCTAGAGGTTTCCATAGACCTCCAGAACCAGGGGGGAGGTGATAGAGGCCTGGTCTGCAGGGCCTTCCAGCCTGACCTTAAACTGAACCTACAGCAAATTCCCAGACTCACATGAGCTACTATGAGTCGGCATAAATGTACCTACCTAGACTGCAGGGTGCTACATCTGGTCTATAGGTGCAGCACCATCAGGAACCCTCTGCATTGCGTTTCTGCAGATGGCGTCTATGGCTGAAACCAGCAGTTAGTCAGGAAGGATCTGCTAGCCAGTGTAGGATCCTCAGGCATCAAAGAAGATTAACACAAAGTACTTTCAGCCGGATGACAGAAGGAAATGACATTTTTCTCCTCTGATAGCTCATGTCTCCGATATGTTATCTGTACCCAGGTGAAGCACAACATACTCCGGCCAATCACGCACTCCTCCTCGCTCTTGTACATCATGAACACTTCAGAGCAGATATATAGATATGGAGGAAAGGCATGATGATCCATGAGAGCCCTTCACATGAAAAAAATCTCATTTTCAAAGAGGTCTTCAGGGGCAGCCGGAAGACAGCAGATGACCTCTTCAAATATCAGGAAATGGTTAACAGAAGACAGACAGGAGGGAGCAGAAGATAGAGATACAGGTATTGGCATTCTGCCTAATCTGGATGGCTCGGTTTTGTGAAATACGATTAACCGTTTGTTGCCTGCAGGACTTTCTGTTCTCAGTTGGTGTTCTTGATGTAAGGAAAGCAACGCAACATAGCAGAACGAACCCTTCCATAATCCCAATGAGGTGACTGGCCTCAGGTGATACACGGGGATGAAACAAATCCTCCTACATAAGTTGTACCTGTTTATCTTCAGCGCTCGCTCTTCTCTACATCCCTTTCATCCCTTTAAAGTCCGGAATGTAGACAGCTTGTAGGCAGGTGCTTACAGGGTCAATTCGAAATTCCAGTCGCACACGTTCCCAGACAAATGGCAATAGAACATTAATGGGTGCTGTAACGATTACCATTTGGGTTCTGGAAGCATCAAACAGAAGTACATCTTCGCCAGCACACCATGGATCAGCAAACAATATTGTCCAAAAAAGGTTTTTTAATCGAAAACGGTCACATCACAAGGGAGGTGCAACGTTTCGGGGCCGCACAGGAGCCCTTCGTCACTTGCCTGACCGTTTTCGATTAAAAAACCTTTTTTGGACAATCTTGTTTGCTGATCCATGGTGTGCTGGCGAAGAGGCGAAGATGTACTTCTGTTAGGTGCTTACAGGGTGTCTGTGAATATTTTAGCCCACCTTGCACTGTGGGGTGGTAACTTCAGATGTTTATGTACATAGTGAGTTACAGGCTTGCCCAGGTTGGGAAGGGGTTAACTTGTAGGCTAGCACTTTCCCAGCTTTCCTTGGCTCTGCCCACCACCATGTGCTGCTGATAAAAGGGGGGAGGGCTTTGCTTGGGCCTCTCTCTGGCTCTTTGCCATAGCCGCATGGGAAGAGCAAAAGACTCATCCAAAAAGATAGAATCATTTTTAGCAGGGGTTCCCTGAGACCGGAAAGGCTGTTCTAGAGGCCGGGGCAAGGGCAGGGATCTGACATCACACACTATATTATACGGAGAGGAGAGCCCTGAGTACAAGGAAAGGACACCACCCTCCCCCTCCACACAGACACAATCTCATAGGGACACATGCATAGCTAAGTCTGTCAATCACCTTCTGTGTGCTGGAGCCCCCCCCCCCACCCCCAATTCTGCATAACCAGATCAGAACGAGACTGCAGACAGAAATCACATTCAGTACTTTGGATTGAGGCAAGTACACACTACAAAAGGTGCGCTTTGTTCATTTTTCATGTCAGCGATTTACAACCAGTTTATAGTAGGGGATGGGGTGATGAAGTGAATTGCACGATCCTCGGAATCTAGCAACTATAAAGGGCTGCAACCTTTATTATTCCAACACAAAGACTGCTTAGGTGAATGCAGTAAAGGCAGACCCTTCCACTTAGGCAGTTGGAGAAGGTTCACGGCAAGATCTACGACAAATATTCTTTATGCTCCTCTATGGCTCCTCCAAATAATTGCGTTTAGGTGCTTCCAGTAAAACTGTTAATGGCACATCAAAGACATTCTAGATTGTCTGAATTGTGTACTTCCAACTTTGTGACAACACTTTGGTGAAGGCCCTTTTATGTTCCAGCATGGCTGTGCCAATGTGTCCAAAACCAGCTCCATAAAGACATGAGTCTAAAGAGTGCCCTGTACACAACCCTACTGAACACCCCTGGTATGAACTGGCACAGCAGATCTTTACCAGATCTTCGCATCCAACATCAGTACTTAGGGAAAGGGGGGGGGGGGGGGGGGGTATGGCACAATGAGTGTCTTGTGTACCATAGTAGTATAATGAGATCAGCATAAAGTCCAAAAGGTACATCCAGGTTGACTTCCTGCTGACCTCAAAACACAGGCTTGAGATAGAAGCTTGGGCGACCTCGGCCACTGTCTTCACATCCGGTCCGCTCTTTGCGTTCCACAAAGCCCTCCGCCATCTTTCATAGTTGATATGGTGTCAGGATGATTGAAGGGCATTATTTCTATCATTACATTGTAATATGCGGGGAAGGAAGCTGAAGCAGGAGAAACAGGAAGGTGGCCACCCATAGGCAGCATCTTCAGAGGAGTCTGCTATGCTGAAGAATGTCCAGGAGTTCATGCCATGTATAAATATCACTCAGAAAGAATCATTTTTGTCCTCTACAGAAATGCCCGGGATGAACTTCATCAAATTCATGTTCAACCTGATGGTGGCTTTCATCTCAAGGCAAACTTCTTTTCTTTCCGAACTCGGCAACCTGCAAATCAGCAAGTGACAATTATAGTAATGTATAATATTCCCGGGTAACATTACCACCCAGGCAATCAAGCAAATCTCCTTTTTTTAATTTAATAATTGAAATTGTCTATTACACAGAGAAAACGCTATCACCTGGGCTGTAATTATAGTGACAATGGCAGTGATGCTAAATTAACTTGGTGAAAAAATGAAACAGCCCCCGGCTATGAAACTTCGTAAGCTGAAATGGAAACTGGAGTGTATCTTCTATGAAATTTGTTCTGTATTACTGCTGTGACATTTGTATAAAACATTTTTTTGCCGACTTCTTGCTTTTTGTTTTTTTTTGGGCTGGTACTTGTTTTTCATTATGTTACATTGGCACCTTGCTAGTGTGCAAAAATGTACAATCAGCACCATTGCTGAACAGCTGCTGTTACATTAGTTACATTTTAATTAATTTAATTTTTTCAAATGTTTTTCTTTCACTTTGTATTTATTCAAGAAAAATAGAAAACAGTATTGATACATATGTAGCGTGAATGAGAACAGTGGCGGCTGGTGGCATTTTCTTTTGGGGGGCTGACCCCCCCCCCCCCCAGGAGGACAGCCGGGACATCAAAGCCCCGCACTTACCCCATCTAGGAAGCGGGCGGGCAGGCAGCATGTCCGGCGGCTTTCTTCCTCCTCCTGTGGTGTGGATCATGGCATGTGCATCCCCCTCCTCCTCCCAGACATCCAATAGGATCGCCTGACCTTTCAGCCAATCGGGAAATGGGTATCAGACCCACACTTCCTGATTGGCCGAGAGGCGATTCAGTGTTAGAAAAGCGAATATTCATTTGCTTTTCTAACACACCTGGGTGGGCTCCTGGCGCAATGCTCTGCGCTCCGAGCCCACCCTATTTTGAAGCCTATCAGGTGCTTAAAAAAAAAACACCCTGCCCGGTGTCCTAAAAGGGGTCAGACGCATGAAAGGGGGTGGCTGCGGCTTCCCTGGATCTATCCATTAACCATATAGGGGTAGGCGTGGATAGAGGGGGCGGCGCCCGTGCGCCCTTAATGGATGGGCCGCCCCTGAATGTGAATCTGACACAGCACTCAGTCATATTTTTGAGAAAAAGCCTATTGTAGGCAGGAACCCGATGCCCCTTTAGGTGTGTAGCAGAAAAGTCAGTGTCCAGCATACATCCCTGTGGCTACTGATCCCCGCACCACCACCAATGCCAACCTGCCTGACTGCAGCTGCCCCTTTCACCAGCCCACCCGCTGACTCCTCAGAAGATCTCCCAGACGTGGTGGCCTTCTCCCGCTGTCCTCTCTCCTTGCTCCCATGTCTCCAGAAAGGAGTTCCCCTGTGTGTTGTGGGGGGATCTTTCCAGCACCCAAGCCCTAGGCCCGAGATCACCCCCCCAGACTAGGTGGCACCCTAAAGGGCCACTGACAGCTTCCTCACCACTCCATCTCCATCTTCCACCCGACTGCCCACTGCTGGCATGACCCATGCATATTTATGAGGTAAACAGGCCCCCCCCTTCCAGACCCTTTCTGCTGGGCATTGGTCAAGGACCTCATAAGTATGCCAAGCAGCTCCTCCTGGTCTCCACCCACTACATCTGGAAGCTTCTCCAAGGTTCCAGAAACAGGCGGAGCTACCTGCTGAGTCATCCAGCCTCCCAGAGTCACTCAACCCTGACCCAGATTCAACCCAGTCCTGGCTCTCAGACAATATGAATTTTCCTTCACTAACAGCCTATCCTACAAAAAAAGAAAAACTATCTACATCTGGCACACTAGAGGGTGCTACACATAGCATACTGTTTGACACAGAAGTTAAAATTTGTCCAGTTTTCCAAAGGACAAGAGCAATGAACAGGATCCATTACCGCGCTCTCTCACAAAGCTAGTTACTACTGAAGGCCCTGTGAACCAAATAGAAAATAGTGTGAGCCGTTCAGGCTTTGAAGGAGTGCTAATCCTATATCCACCACTATGAGTGCCGGCAGGGGAGGGAGCTCGTCCCGGCTCCAGACATCAGTGTCAGGTAATATAAATATCCCATAAGGTGCCCATCGAGACAGACCTGCTGTAATGTGTTATGTGGCAACCTCAGCCTGGGCTCCAACCAGGCCACGCCACGGACATATTTTGCTCTGGCCCTTGGAGCTTAAAGTGACAATAAAGGTTCAGTTTTTTTTTTAAATAACAAACATGTCATACCTGCCTGCTCTCTGCAGTGGTTTTGCACAGATCAGCCCTGGTCCTCTTTACCTCAGGTCCCTCACCGGCGCTCTTGGTTCCTCCCCCTTGACCAGTGCCCCCATAGCAAGCAGAGCCAGTGGCATCACTCTAAGCGAGGAATTCTTCTCACTGACCACCACCAATATCCCAATGACCATCATTGGACTAATCTCAGCAAGGGTTTCCCGAGAACTAAAAATTATTGCAAATGTTCCTTTGGGGGTAAAAAGGTTGGGAAAGGCTGGTCTGGGCACTCTTGTACCTTGGACTAAAGAGCTGTATATGTGCAGTGTTAGATCATCGTAGGCACTGCTGTCTCTGATTGTCAGCCTCCCCATTTCTGCTCACTGTTCTCCTTGCTGGAGAGAAATCTGTACCTGGAGACCTGCAGTGCAAGGATCTCCCTGCTTCTGCTTCATGCATGTGGATCTGTGCATCCTTCACTGCTCTTGCTTCTGCTTGGTCATACCTCCAGATCACCAGTCGTTGATGAGAGGAAGCAAATCCCTGCCTCTACCAAGATGACCACCTCCACACACAGGGATCAGCTGCAGGGAGACCACAGGCAAAACACTGGTGACTAGTCCTTCATCCTCTCTCTGTTCACATCCTCTCTAAGTCTGGAGCTTTCCCAGCACCCAAATCCTAAGATTTTCCCCTCAAATACCAACATGTGTAAATTTTCCATACCTCCACTATCCATCAGATCACCAGTGGTTGATGAGAGCAAGCAAATCCCTGCTTCTACCAAGATGGCCACCTCCACACACAGGGATCAGCTGCAGGGAGACCACAGGCCAAACACTGGTGACTAGTCCTTCGTCCTCTCTCTGCCTTTTTTTGGGCACATCTTCCACAGTTCACATCCTCTCTAAGTCTGGAGCACCCAAATCCTAAGATTTTCCCCTCAAATATCAAAATGTGTAAATTTTCCTGCCCTATAGCCCAGAAGAAGGGGGGCCTCATCTCCCGAAACGTGTTGGCTGTATGTTTTACCAGACTACCAAACAAAACTGGATCGAAGACTACATATGACTTTTTGTATGAGGTGTTCCTTTCCCACCAGATCCCTCATGCTCGGTGTGTGTGTCTGTGCACTTGTCTTAGCGCGCCTGTGTGTGCGCCATCAGGGTTGTTGTTTTCATACTAAAAATTCATATTATTATTATTATTTAAATTAATACATTAATACATATGGTATTTTATATAGGAGAGATATTGCAGTTGCCTTTTAAGACACTGATGACAGTGTTTTTGTCACTATAGCAACTACAGACAGTCTCAAGAACCTTAATTGTCCGTCCCTGGAGATGAGATGAGTCCTGTAAATGTGCATGTGATTATATATATATACTGTATATACTGTATATAGATAAGCACATGCATGCGTACCTGTGCTCATAACTCTTCCATTCTATTATTGGAGCCAACATTTATAAAATAACTACCCTGAAAAACTTGGCATGAATGTAGCAATAAATGTAGCAATGTAGTCAGGGAGAAACAAACAGCTATTTCTTCAGAATAACAAAAGGTCGGAATCTGCTACAAAATTTGTTACACTCCCTGCAATGTACATACACCATATTACCAAAAGTATTGGGACGCCTCAAGGGAATCTATCATTTCTAATTGTGTGTCAATAACCGCAAACACGCAGCACTAAAGTCAAAGCTGCCGGCTTTGAGATATCAAGAACATTAATTCTGCATCAGCTGGAAGACGCACAAAAGCAAAGAATAAAAATGTTATCACTACTCAAATTGGCTTTTATATTAGCCAAACGCAAAACTATTTTAATTTTTTTAATTGTTATTTATTAAAAAATGTATCTATTTTTATTTTATTTTTTTTTAGATTTTATTTATTTAATCATTTACTGTATTTAGTTTTATTTTTGTATTATTTATTTATTTATCTATTTTTTTTCTTTGAACTTTTGCTTATGTTTATTTATTTATTTATTTATTTATTATTAGATAGATTATTTATTATTTATTTTATTTTTTTTACATTTTTATTTATTTGATTATTTTAACCACCTATGGACCGTGCCTCTTTTTGAGATGTGTTGTTTACAAGTTAAAAACACATTTTTTTTTGCTAGAAAATTACTTAGTACCCCTAAACATTATACATTTTTTTCTAACACCCTAGAGAATAAAATGGCGGTCATTGCAACACTTTCTGTCACACCGTATTTGCGCAGCGGTCTTACAAGCGCACTTTTTTTGGAAAGAATACACATTTTTGAATTAAAAAAAAAGGGCAACAGTAAAGTTAGCCCAATTTCTTTCTTATATTGTGAAAGATAATATTACGCTGAGTAAATTGATACCCAACATGTCATGCTTCAAAATTGCGCCCGCGCGTGGAAAGGCGACAAACTTTTACCCTTTAAAATCTCCATATGTGACCTTTAAAATAATTCTACAGGTTGCATGTTTTGAGTCACAGAGGAAGTCTAGGGCTAGAATTATTGCTCCCGCTCTACCGATCATGGCGATACCTCACACGTGTGGTTTGAACACCGATTTCATATGCGGGCACTACTCATGTATGTAAACATCCTTGTAATAGAAAAAAAAAGCATGACAGGTCCTCTTAAATATGAGATCTGGGGTCAAAAAGACCCCAGATCTCAAATTTACACTAAAATGCAAAAAAAAAAAAAAAAAAGTGTCATTTAAAAAAACTAATTAAAAAAAAATGTCCCTTTAAGCGCTATCGGCGGAAGTGACGTTGCTTGCTCCCTACAATGTTATGGAGACGGGTGGGGACCATCTTCCCCTCGCTCGTCTCCAAGCCCAGCAAGGGTGAAGATCCAATCACCTCCACCGCTGCCGATGGCTCCGGTAAGTGGCGGCGGGGGAGGTGCCCTCTCCCGCCGCCGATAAAAGTAATCTCGTGGCGAATCCGCAGAGACCACTCTTATCGGAAGGCGGACCGCTGGCTGAAGAAGAGGATACCGGGGTTATGGCAGCTAGCTGCTGCCATAACAATGACATTCCTCTTCAAACTTAGGACGTATATCGGCGTGCTGCGGTCTGTAAGTAGTTAAAAAAACCGGGCCGTGGCCTCTCGGTATGAGAGCCGGGTGGATCAGAGAAGCGAGCGGGCGGGCAAGCAAAGATGACATCTCTCTCCGCCCCACGCATCACCGCTCTTCCACCCTCACAGCCGGTGATCTGTCAGCCTCAATGTCGGAGGTGCGGCTCGGAGCAGAAGGATGACATCATCTCTCACCGCCCACCCCACATCACCGCTCTCCTGCCTTCACTCGGAACCCACCACTGCACAGAGGCCTGCCTCTCTGCTAAATGGACCAGTGCTGCCACCATTGCAGTGACAATTCACATCTGGTGGCAGGCAGCGTGGCAAGTGACATTCCGCATCTGGTGGCAGGCAGCATGGCAAGTGACATTCCACATCTGGTGGTAGGTAACGTGGCAAGTGACATTCCGCATCTGGTGGCAGGCAGCGTTGCAAGTGACATTCCACATCTGGTGTCAGGTGACGTGGCAAGTGACATTCTGCATCTGGTATCAGGTGACGTGGCAAGTGACATTCTGCATCTGGTGGCAGGTGACGTGGCAAGTGACATTCCGCATCTGGTGGCAGGTGATGTGGCAAGTGACATTCTGCATCTGGTGGCAGGTGACGTAGCAAGTGACATTCTGCATCTGGTGGCAGGTGACGTGGCAAGTGACATTCCGCATCTGGTGGCAGGTGACGTGGCAAGTGACATTCTGCATCTGGTGGCAGGTGACGTGGCAAGTGACATTCCGCATCTGTTGGCAGGTGATGTGGCAAGTGACATTCTGCATCTGGTGGCAGGTGACGTAGCAAGTGACATTCTGCATCTGGTGGCAGGTGACGTGGCAAGTGACATTCCGCATCTGGTGGCAGGTGACGTGGCAAGTGACATTCCGCATCTGGTGGCAGGTGACGTGGCAAGTGACATTCCGCATCTGGTGGCAGGTGACGTGGCAAGTGACATTCTGCATCTGGTGGCAGGTGACGTGGCAAGTGACATTCCGCATCTGGTGGCAGGTGACGTGGCAAGTGACATTCTGCATCTGGTGGCAGGTGACGTGGCAAGTGACATTCCGCATCTGGTGGCATTACGCATTTGCGCTTCAGTCACCCTGACACCACATCAATCATGGTGCCGTGATGATTGACGTGCCAACACCAACCATTACCCGCAAAAAATCGTGGAGTTACTCTTTAAGTCTAAATGGATCGGAGGGGAATTTATAGCCATTCGCCTGTTTGCTGATTCGATCATTTTAATTGAATCCGGATAATAGAATAGATTATGGCCGCCATAAGGGAGCCGAGGTGCTCATATCTTGTTTCGTTTGATATTAAATCCAGTTTGGCGCGGTGACCTTGTCGGAGATGCAGACGATCGGGATTATCTCTCGGCAGACATTCCTCGCACACTTCTGCAGTGAATAAAAAAACCACACACAACATTCCAAAATCCATATTAATAAAGCGGTGGAGGTGCCGGGTCAATATCCGGTCTTTGCCTGGAATGAGACTCGCAGCGATTTCCAATAGAGAAAAAAAAAAGGAAAAGTCATCTCAGAAGATTCTCCTGCCTTCACTGGGAACATGCTGCTGTGTCTAGCGGATTCTGTGCTCAGAAAGCTGGAGAGAACATTGCTTGTAGGACTCGTCACATTGTCTGTAACTCACTTCCACATGTCACTCGGCCCCCTCCAGCCCCTAAAACCAGACGCTAAAGTTATCATTCTTCATTTTGGATGGAGCAGGGAGGGTTATAACCCCTGCCAGGTTTTGTTTTTTTTTGCCATCTGCATCCCACTGGGGAGATTTCCCTTCAGTACCTTCTGTATAAAGGGTTTGTCACAAATTTAAAGCGTTTATCAAAGTTTACAGTTCACAGATACAGTGTCTTGCAAAAGTATTCACCCCCCTTGGCTTTTTACCTATTTTGTTACATTACAGCCTTTAGTTCAATGTTTTTTTAATCTGAATTATATGTGATGGATCAGAACACAATAGTCTAAGTTGGTGAAGTAAAATTAGAAAAATATCCAAATCTTTGATGATCCCTAGGAGCCCCATCAAATCTATCATAACCAAATGGAAAGAACATGGCACAACAGCAAACCTGCCAAGAGACGGCCGCACACCAAAACTCACGGACCGGGCAAGGAGGGCATTAATCAGAGAGGAGCACAGAGACCTAAGGTAACCCTGGAGGAGCTGCAGAGTTCCACAGCAGAGACTGGAGTATCTGTACATAGGACCACAATAAGCCGTACGCTCCATAGAGTTGGGTTTTATGGCAGAGTGGCCAGAAGAAAGACATTACTTTCAGCAAAAAACAAAATGGCGCGTTTTGAGTTTGCGGAAAGGCATGTGGAAGACTCCCAAAATGTATGGAGGAAGGTGCTCTGGTCTGATGAGACTAAAATTGCAGCCTCATCAGTGTCCATCAGTGCCGCCCCATCGGTGCAGCCTCATCAGTGCCCCTCAGTGGCACCTATTCAGTTCCGCCTCATCAGTGCCCATCAGTGCCACCTCATCAATGCCAACTCATCAGTGCAGCCTCATCAGTGCACATCAGTGCAGCCTCATCTGTGCAGCCTCATCTGTGCAGCCTCATTGGTGCAGCCTCATCTGTGCAGCCTCATCAGTGCCCACCAGTGGCACCTCAACAGTTCCGCCTCATCAATGCCCATCAATGCCACCTCATCAGTGCCGCCTCATCAATGCCGACTCATCAGTGCAGCCTCATCAGTGCCCATCAGTACAGCTTATCAGTGCCCATCAGTGCAGCCTCATCAGTGACGATCAGTGCCCATCGGTGCCGCCTCATCAGTGCCCATCAGTGAACATTAGTGCAGCTTATCTAGACACTCTCCAGTGTCGCTGTCTCCACGGACGTGGCTATCGTACTGCCGGGTATGGGGTGAATGGGTTCAAGGGTATCGTGCGGTGAGTTTTCAATCATGTCCCACCATGTCAGACGCCTGGCTTTGTTTTTCCTCTCTCGTGTATTTGCTGCAGAAAGGTTCTTCAGGATGCATTTTATGGATGGGCCGCCACTGGCCGGTGGGCCTCCTGAAGATGCAACGCTCATCTTACCCCCTCCCCCTCCTTTCTCAGAAAAGGACTATGCCTCCTGGGATATGGGACGTACCTATCTCAGGGTGGCCCAAAGACTAGAGGTAGTGAAGATCGGCTTTAAGTCACAGACTGAGAACGAATGTTCAGATCAGGAAATTGGAGGAAGAAATGTCAGAAGTCCTTGATCTTGGAAGGTCTACAGGACAGCAGGGCAACTCACTTCTGGTTTTTCAGGAGAGACCTGCAATGGCATCTGGGAGGGTCATCACATGACAGGTCCCCTTTAATGTGAGATGCTTCTTTCTCTTCCTGGAGACAATGAACCAAAGCGGGAAATTCTTCGGGAACTTGTTACATTGTTGCTTTGTGCAGCTTTCTATAGGTTGGAGGTGCGGTATTAATATTTCATAATCCGGCGGATCTTGCTAAAGACGCGATGATTGAGAGGCAAATCACATCCCGCGGCTCATCGAATATTCCGGCTCGGGGATCATCGGGGGAATTCAATTTTTTTTTTCCTATGAGCAGAAAAACATATATATGTCAGGAATGAGCCATCTTCTGGGGTTCGGGAAGGTTTTCTTATCTCGTTATTTTTTCGTTGGTGTTTTTAGCACCTTTGTACGCGGCGGGGTGGAGAGAGAAGATCTATATCTCCATCCTGAATTTTTCGGGATCTTTATGTGTGTGACAGGCGGGTTCAGCAGAATAACGGGTTTATTAGCTATTTACTAACTTTGCTTAGTTAGTGATTATAATGATAGTTTCTAGATGGATTATAATTAATTAGGATTAAAACATTTTGCATTCCCGGCATGGAGAGAAAAAACATAGAAAAGTGACAGCAGAAAAAAGACCAAGTGGTCCATGAAATCTGCTTTTTTTTCTTTTTTTTTCTTTTTTTTTTTAGTTTATACATAATTTGTGTACTTTTTGTATATATATATTTTTTTGTTAACTTTTTATACAGGGTCCATTAATCACAGCCCTACAAGCTCATTTTGGACTGCGGAAATTCCCTCTGATTGGTGTTGATGGGGATCCAGAGAGCATATTTAAAGCGCTATTAAACCCAAAAGCAAAGCAATCATTATATTTCAGATAAGGGGGGTAAAACCTTCCGAAGGGCAAGTGTTAAAGGGATATTAATCACCTCAGCTCTGGAAGATTTACTCCCCTTCATGGCCAGGTCATGCAATGCTGTACACAAATTAAATTTATATCCTTTTTTGTTTTTGGGGCCGATCGGCACCTGCTGATCGACCTGTGCCCTAACTAATCATAGCACAGCCGGCGCACGTGCGCGTTCCCTACCTGGTGTATACCATCTGTGTACAGAACACCTCCAGGTTGCCATATTGCTTTTTACAGAAAATTACAGCGGCTGTCCTTCGGACACAGCTGATCACGGATCAGGGTAAAGGGCCAATCATGGAGGCTCTATACCACACGATCAGCTTACCACAATGATAGCTGATCACGATGTAAATACATGCAGGTTATCGGTTTTCCTTTCCTCACGCTGACAGCAGGAGGAGAGGAGAGCCGATAACTGACTTGTGTTAAAGGGACATCTACACTGATAATCAGTGTCCTTATTATCAGTGCAGTCCCAATAGTGCCCACCAGTGCTGTCGATCAGTGTCCACCAGTGCTGCCAATCAGTACTCATCAATGCCTCCTCATCGGTGTCACCTGTCAGTGTTATCTATCAGTGCCCAACAGTGCCACCTACCGGTGCTTATCAGCGCCCACCAGGGCTGCCAATCAGTGCTCATCAGTGCTGCAAATCAGTGCTCACCAGTGCCTCCTCATCAGTGTCACCTATTAGTGTTGCCTATCAGTGCCATTTATCAGTGCCACCTTTAAGTGCCCATCAGTACCGCCTGTTAGTGCCACCTATCAGCGCCGCCTCATCAGTGCACATTAGTGAAGGAGAAAAATTACTTGTCTGCAAAATTTTATAACAAACTATGAAAAAATGATTTAGGGGACTTGTGTTGGGAAGGGGGAAAAACATTTGTGCTAGGAGGAGGGATTGGGGGAGAAGATTTGTGCTGGGAGGGGGGGAGTTTGAAGTGTGCAGGGGGAGTAGATATGTACTAGGAGGGGTAATGTGAGAGGGGAGTGCTAAGAGTGGTGATTTAGGGGAACTTGTGTTGGGAGGGGGGGGGGAGAACATTTCTGCTAGGAGGAGGGATTGGGGGAGGGGATTTGTGCTGGGAGGGGGGGGGAGGTTTAAAGTGGGGGGGAGTAGATATGTACTAGGAGGGGAAATGTGGGAGGGGGAGTGCTAAGAGTGGTGATTTAGGGGAACTTGTGTTGGGAGGGGGGAAGAACATTTGTGCTAGGAGGAGGGATTGGGGGAGGGGATTTGTGCTGGGAGGGGGGAGTTTGAAGTGGGGTGGGAGGAGATATGTACTAGGAGGGGAAATGTGGGAGGGGGAGTGCTAAGAGTGGTGATTTAGGGGGCTTGGGGGGATGGGGGGGAGAAGATTTGTGCTAGAAGAAGGTATCTGGGGGGATTTGTGCTGGGAGGGGGTTGAAGTGGGGGAGGAAATGTGTACTAGGAGGAGAAATTTTCGGGGTAGAGGATTTGAGCTAGAAGGATTGAATATTTTTTTGAGGATGGGGGCAAAGGTCTGTGCTAAGAGGGGGGATTTCAGTAGGGGGGTGAATTTGTACTGGGAGGAGAGGGAATTTATGCTTAGGGGATAAGCATGCAGATTAGTGCTGTTTGGCATGTTCATCCTGGGCTCTAGATGACCTTGTCCTGGCCTTGGGGGGTGCGCTGTTTGGCATGTTCATCCTGGGCTCTAGTTGACCTTGTCCTGGCACTGCTCAGAAGCGATACATCGCTTCCTGGTTGGCAGATCCCTCGGCCCAGAATTTCCTAATAGGGGGTACAATAAATAAGGACATGATGGTCTCAGATTTCTTTTTGAAAATCAGGTGGTCTTATCTTTGGTGATCTCTAATTATAGTTCTCTGAAGAAGTGGACTGTGCACCAAAAGATACATCAGACACAAAAAATTCCTGCAGCATCACCATCGATGAGGACAAGAGAGGAAAAATATACGACTATATCAACCTAATTGATAATGTGAGGAATAATAACGACGGGTGAGAGATCCGCGATTATATAAAGTTCTTTTCTGGAGTGTTTTAAGAACCTGTCAAAACGTCTTTTTAGTGACAAGATGATTTCACTAAGTAAAAGGTTTCCATTTATTTCCTTCTATTTCTATTTTTAGAAGGCGTGCTTGTCCTATAAACTCATTTTTTTTTTTTTAAATAAATTGCATATTCTATAGAGGCGGGCATTATTTCCTTCTTTAAAAAGAATATACATTGTAATGATTGCACAAATATTTTATTTCTGCAGAGAGACAATGATTATTCTAACTAATTGACTTCCCTCTCCCATATCACAGACACCGGAGGTATGCAGAGATAGAATATTGCACAATCTCGGCTGCAAACTTCATAACCATAAAGGATGCATAAATAAACCCTCCACCACCAAAAAAAAGTCTTTTAAGGTATAGTAAAGACCAACCACCGATTTGATTTTTTTTTCTTTTAAATGCTCCTGGGGGAAAAAAAAACAAACAGCTCAGGCTGCAAAACTCACCTCCAGACTGAAGCTGTCCCTTGCAGTACCTCTTTGCAGCCACAAGATGTCCTCTGGCTTCTAGGGTGAATGACACTCAGCGTCACTGAACCCAGAACACGGGGAAAAGACTGAATGCGCAGTGTCATGGCTTCACCCCCTCATCATGACATCCTGCACTCACAGTGTATTGATGCAGAGAGTGGCAGTGATGTCATAACATCCAGGACCACCCACCACCAGGACCATATCATCCAAGATCACCCACCACCAGGACCATATCATCCAGGATTGCCCACCACCAGGACCATATCATCCAAGATCACCCACCACCAGGACCATATCATCCAGGATCGCCCACCACCAGGACCATATCATCCAAGATCACCCACCACCAGGACCGTATCATCCAGGATTGCCCACCACAAGGACAGTATCATCTAAGATCGCCCACCACCAGAACCATATCATCCAAGATCACCCCCCTTCCAGGACCGTATCATCCAGGAATGCCCACCACCAGGACCATATGATCCAAGATCACCCACTGCCAGGACCGTATCATCCAAGATCACCCCCCTTCCAGGATCATATCATCCAGGAACACCCACCACCAGGACCATATCATCCAAGATCACCCCCCTTCCAGGACCGTATCATCCAGGATCACCCACCACCAGGACCATATCATCCAAGATCACCTACCTCCAGGACCGTATCATCCAGGGTCGCCCACCACCAGGACCATATCATCCAAGATCACCCCCTTCCAGGACCGTATCATCCAGGATCGTCCACCACCAGGACCAGGTCATCCAAGATCACCCACCACCAGGACCATATCATCCAGGATCTCCCACCACCAGGACCATATCATCCAAGATCACCCACCTCCAGGACCGTATCATCCAGGATCGCCCACCACCAGGACCATATCATCCAAGATCACCCACTGCCAGGACCGTATCATCCAGGATTGCCCACCACCAGGACTGTATCATCCAGGATTGCCCACCAGCAAAACCATATCATCCAGGATCGCCCACCACCAGGACCATATCATCCAGGACTGCGATCCACCAGAACCATTATATCCAGGATCGCCCACCACCAGGACACTATCATCCAGGGTCACCCACCATCAGGACTGTATCATCCAGGACCGCCCACCACCAGGGCTGTATTATCCAGGACCGCCCACCATCAGGGCTGTATCATCCAGGACTTCCCATCACCAGGACCATATCATCCAGGACCGCCCACCACTAGTGCTGTATCATCAAGGATTGAACACCACCAGGACCGTATCATGGAGGACCACCCACCACCAGAAACATATCATCCAGTATTGTCCACCACCAGGACCTGCTAATCCCGGACTGCCCATAGTCATAGTGTGAACGAGGTCCAAGTCCAAGTCTAATGATGTACATGAACATTTCACCCACGCACTGAGCATTTGAGCCAAACTTCCTACCTACATTAACTTTATGGTAGTCCTATTGCTGTGCCGTAATATTGTCAGATAAAAAAAAATAAAAATAAAGGGTAGTCGCTCAGAACTGTACACATGCCTCGGCCGCAATGCCATGCTTTGCTGGCACTGAAAAAAATGAAACAGCATGTTGCATGTGACTGGCGTTACTGCCATCAAACACAACTACTGCAAGGCAATGGGACTGCACCTGAACCATGTGCAATGCATTTACAGGGTTAAATTAAGTGGTAAACTATCGCCTCCTGACCGCCTGTCAGATGCCCTCTAAAAAGGTGATCCACTGCATATGCAGCTCACCTTACATTCTGGCACAGTACCCGTGTGCCAGATAGCTGATCTCCTGCGCAGTTGCAGAAATGACATCATCCTGCATCGGCCAATTGAGACACTTTAAAAAACCTGCACCCAGAAGAAGCCTCGGTAAAGATGCTGGTTGCTGGCGAGGGACCTTGTAGGCGCTGTACCGTTGAAGCAGAGGTAAGTATTGCGAACTGGGAAAAAAACTGCATTATAGCCACTCGATGGAACCAAGAAGCAAATATATTTCCTGTGGTACTCATCGCTACCTAGTGGCCCTAATGTTATATTTTCTCCAATATAACAGCGAAAAAACATGTATATATACCAATATAAATCACATATATCACTGTATAACAAACTAAGTCTAGTTGTGTGATTTAATGCTTATTATTAAAGACTTCTTATAGATGTGATTTATATTGGTATATATATATATATATACATGTTTTTTCGCTCATTCTTCTATTTTTGTTTATAATATATTTCTTGCTTACATGTTTACATTGTCTGTTTTTTGTTTTGACTATTTTGTGATCAGATGTTTTAGCATTTAAGAAATGTTTTTATGTCGGTGAAGTTTTGTGTTGATTGCTCTTTAACTACAGGTGTTTTGTGTTAGGTGTTTGATTTGATATACGCCTTTAAATAGCTTGTATTGTGAGCATTTGGATTGTTGTGAACAAGCGCGGTTCTTTTCGTGTGAAACCCGTCAACTGATCATCATTGCAATTTTGTCTGGCTCATGACAATAAAGAAATCTCTACAGCATCTTTTGGATTCAAGTGTGCGAACAATCTTTTCTTCTCTTCTTGGGCTCCCACAAAGGGGGCAAACCAGCAAAGTAATGGCTACATCTTGACAATATAGCTGGACCAGATTTTACCTGAAGAACCTCCGAGCATTAACACAGTGGAAAAGTAAATCCACAAAGCCAATTGTTAACCAACAAGAGTCCAGCATAGGTCCATGTCGATTCAAACCCCTTGTAACCCCAACTGGGCTCCCACAAGTGGGGAAAAAATGGCAGAGTAATGGCTACATCTTGACAGCATATCCGGACCTCTCTTGGGGCACCAATGAGCCCCCATTTATATGATATGACCTTCAAGGGGGAGGCAACCTTCTGAAAAGAGCGGGAAAACCTGATCAGCAAAGTCAACCCTTCCTTCTTAGGTCCACCATCCAGCAGGTCAACCTAGGACAACGGCTGCAGCAAGCTATATTGTAACATTTTGTTCTACACGTAAACATATTTGACATGAAGAACCTCAGAGCTTGCACACAGGAGAAAAGTAAATCCACAAAGGCAATAATGAATCCACAAGAGTCCCGCATAGGTCCGTGTAAATGCAGACTCCTTGGAACCCCGACTGGGCTCTTACAAGGGGGTCAAACCGGAAAAGTAATGGCTACATCTTAAAAGTATATCTGGACCTCTCTTAGGGCACTAATGTGCCCCTATTTATTGGGTATGACCTGAAGGGAGCAGTAAGCTTCTGAAACAGTAGGAAAACCAGAACAGCAAAGTTAACCCGTTCTTCTCAGGTCCACCACCCAGCAGGTCAGGCTAAGGACAACAGCAAGCTACATTGTAACATTTTGTTGAACACATAAAGATATTTGACCTGAAGAACCTCAGAACATGAACGCAGCATAAAAGTAAATCCACAAAGGCAATAGTTAATCCACAAGAGTCCAGCATAGGTCCATGTAGATCCAGACCCCTTGAAACCCCTAACTGGGCTCCCACAAGGGGGGCAAACCGGCAGAGTAATCGCTACATTTTGAGAGTATATCTGGACCTCCCTTGGGGCACTAACGAGCCCCTATTCATATGGTATGATCTGAAGGTGGCGGTAACCTTCTGAAAGAGCGGGAAAACTTGAACAGCAAAGTTAACCCTTCCTTCTCAGGTCCACCACCCAGCAGGTCAGCCTAAGGACAATAGTTGCAGCAAGCTACATTGTAACATTTTGTTGTACACATAAGGATATTTAGCCTGAAGGACCTCAGAGCTTGAACACAAGCAAAAAAGTAAATCCACAAAGGCAATCGTTTATCCACAAGAGGCCAGCATAAGTCCATATAGATCCAGACCCCTTGAAACCCCAACTGGGCTCCCACAAGCTCCGTAAACTGGCAGAGTAACAGCTAGATCTTGACAGTATATCCAGACCTTTCTTGGGGCACTAATGAGCCCCTATTTATATAGTACGACCTGCAAGGGGCAGTAACCTTCTGAAAAAAAGTAGGAAAACCAGAACAGCAAAGTTAACCCTTCCTTCTCAGGTCCACCACCCATCAGGTCAATCTAAGGACAACAGTTGCAGCAAGCTACATTGTAACTGTTTGTTGTACGCATTAAGATATTTGACCTGAAGAACCTCAGAGCATGAACACAGCAGAAAAGAAAATCCACAAAGGCAATTGTTAATCCACAAGAGGCCAGCATAAATCAATGTAGATCTAGACCCCTTGGAACCCCGACTGGGCTCCCAAAAGTGGGGCAAACCAGCACAGTAACAGCTACATATTGGCACTATATCTCTCCCGTGGCACTAGGGTGCCCCTATTTATATGGTATGACATGTGGGAAGGAGGGGGGGTAACTTTCCAAAAAGAGCGGGAAAACCTGAACAGCAAAGTTAACCCTTCCTTCTCTGGTCCACTTACCCAGCAGGTCAACCTAGAACAACAGTTGCAGCAGGCTACATTGTAACATTTTGGTTTCACACATAAAAATATTTGAACCTCAGAGCATGAACACAGCAGAAAAGAAAAACCTTCCAATGATTTCCAAGACTTCGGCAGCACCTGCTTACAAGCGGAAGCCTCTCCTTGGTGATCCTGCTACTCCCAGTAGTAGAATTGCCCCTTTGACATTGCCCTAACTATGCAACTTGGGGCCCATTAAGGCCCATACTTCTGTGTGTGTGGTGGTAGGGGGGGTGTTATTTTGTTAGTCCCTCTTCCTCCTGAGTTGCCCGTTTGCTAACAGGGGACTTGCAAATTTTTTTCTTTTAGAAGTTTGTTCACCTCCAACAGCTTGTTAGCGCATGATAAGTAACACATTGGGAATGAAATATGACCGAGGAAGCTAAGTAAACGGCACTGTATTCCGCTCTAATAGAGATCTAATTTGTTTGGAAGTTAAAAGAAACACGCCTGGGGTTATGGACGCTACCTGCCACGCGGGAAGAAAGATTGCCTGCAAAGTGCACCGCTTAATGAAGAGCAGAAAAGCGCCTTCTCCTGGCGGCCAGCAGGGGTCTCTCTTCCATTCGGTATGGTTTCGCCATCTGCTGACGGTCTCACCTGGAAAGCCTCCAGAGCTTTTTTTACACCCTCGTGTTTATGAAGCTCACATTGCTAAAAGAATTTTTTTTTTCATTTTTTTTTTTCTTTTTTCTTTTTTTTTTAGCTCCCAGAACACAATGCATCTTATAAGCACATCTGGGCTGAATCCTGGGGTTCTGCTGCTTTTAATGTCTTTGTAGTATAAATGTTCTGTGCAGGAGAAGAGTATATATTGTGATATAAACACTACTTATATAAAAGAGAATTTCAGGCAAAACCCAACAGTCATAAATATGCAATAGAAAAAAAAAAAAGATATCGAACTCTCTGTTTTGTGATACATTGTACGCAAGTGAACAAAAAAAAAAAAAAAGCAAAACACGGGAGGGGGGCTAATAATGCCCAGAAATGCACTTTAAAGTAAATCTAATCATTAAAAGTTTCTATCGGCTTTAACTCGTCAAAAGCTGCTTCCATTTTTTTTTTTTAAATACTTGCCCTCTGGAAGATTTACCCCCCCCCTTCATGACCAGGCTACTGTTTGCGGTAAGGCACTGCGCTACTTTGACTGACAATTGCGCGGTTGTGCGACGCTGTACCCAAATAAAATGTTCTTTTTTTTCCCCCCACAAATAGAGCTTTCTTTTAGTGGTATTTGATCACTTCTGCAGTTTTTATATTTTTATAAACAAAAAAAGACCGACAATTTTGGAAAAAACAATATTTTTTTACTCTCTGCTATAACACACATCCAATAAATTTAAAAAAAAAATTGAATTTCTTCATAAATTTGAGCCGATATGTATTCGGCTACATATGGTGTGTTCCTTGGCCTTCATGATGTTGTTTGTTCACTAAGGTTCTCTAACAAACCTCCGAGGGCTTCACAGAACAGCTGTATTTATACTGAGATTAAATGACACACAGGTGGACTCTATTTACTAATTAGGTGACTTCTGAAGGCAGTTGGTTCCACTAGATTTTAGTTAGGGGTATCAGAGTAAAGGGGGCTGAATAAAAATGCCCCCCACACTTTTCACATATTTATTTGTATCATTTATCATTTTCCTTCCACTTTACAATTATGTGCCACTTTGTGTTGGTCTATCACATAAAATCACAATAAAAACACATTTACGTTTTGGGTTGTAACATGACAAAATGTGAGAAATTTCAAGGGGTGTGAATACTTTTTCAAGGCACTGTAGGTATTATAGGTGTCCACACACCTTTTAACCCTATAGTTTATACCCTGTTTCCCTGAAAATAAGACCTAGCGTGATTGTCATTGATGGCTGCAATATAAGCCCTACCCCCCAAATAAGCCCTAGTTAAAGTCCTTGTAGGTCTTATTTTCAGGGTAGGGCTTATTTTCGGGGTAACAAACAGGGTAGGGCTTATTTGAGGGGTAGGGCTTATATTACAGCCATCACTGACAATCACTCTAGGTCTTATTTTCGGGGAAACAGGGTATATATAAATGTGTCATTTCCAAGGATGTATTATCTATCAAAGAGATCTCAGTATCCCTCAAGGCAATGTCTTAATCTTTCTTTCTCTCCAATAGACCAACACCATCTTTGTTGTTTAGCCATCATCCAGGGTTCATCATCTATTTCCTGGACCAAGATGGTGGACCAATTCTGGTGCCTTTGGTATCACTTGTATGTTCTTGGCTGCTTGTAAATGTCTCAAACAGAGCAGCCCCTCCCATGTCTCTCACCTTGAGGTTCTGGAAAGATCACTGGAGTAGGTAGACACATAGGAAATGCTTCCTCCAGTGAGCAGCAGCCTGATGGTATTTTCATATATATTCTCAAGCTTAAAACACAATCACTCCTTTTTTAATGAACAACATGTAGAACCCTGCTGTAGCTCCTCTGTTTGGGTTAAACGGTAGTCCTAGTTTGGCCACTAGCTGAGAAACAGAGTAGGCTAGAGTTGCCACCTCATCCCTTTAAACCCGAACACATATTAATTGCGCAGGTTCTGTGGCTGATTAAGGTGGTAATTAAACTCACTTGTTGCCTTATCTGCATTTAATTAGCCTCAGAACCCGTGTAATTCATATGTGTTCAGGTTTAAAGGGATGAGGTGGCAACCCTAGAGTAGGCAGAGGATGGAACTTCATGCAACAAAGAAGAGGCTACCATGTATTAATCTAAGCTATATTGTGCCCTTCATGTATCCTTGAAAAATTGCCTGCATGATCAGTTAAGCTGTGTTATGCCATTTCACATGTAAGGCAAGAAAAAGAAGAATATGGAGTCAGTCTCTTCCATGACCTCTAAAGTGGGTGGCCTATACCTGGGGAATCTTGTGTGGAATTTGTCTCAGTGAAAGGCAGTGGTGCCCTGGTAAGTTGGGTTTGCCACCACGCTGGTAAATCAGGTTCATTAGATGCACCATTTGCCATTGGCCTATAACTGGGAAACCTATGTGTTGAACTTGGTTCAATGAGAGGTGGTGATGCCCTGGTGAGTTGGGTCTACTACAACGTTGGTAAAGATGGGTTCTTGAAAGCACCATGTACCCATGACCTTTACCTTGTGAACCTTGTGTGGAACTTGGCTCAGTGAGAGGCATTGGTGCCCTGGTGAGTTGGGTCTACCACCATATTGGTAAAGATGGGTTGCTTGAAGGCACCATGTACCCATGACCTTTACCTGGGGAACCTTGTGTGGAACTTGCCTCAGTGAGAGCACTGGCGACCTGGTGAGTTGGGTCAGCCACAATGTTTGTCAAAATGGGTTCCTTATTTACATCATGAACCCATGGCCTATACTTGGGAGACCTTGTGTGTAACTTCGCTCAGTTAGAGGCATTAGTGCACTGGTGAGTTGGGTCTGCCACCCTGTTGGTAAAGACGGTTTCCTTATCTGCACCATGAACCCATAGCCTATACTTGGGCAAATTTGTGTGGAACTTGGCTCAGTGGGAGGTGGTGGTGCCCTGGTGAGTTGGGTCTACCAACATGTTGGTAAAAATGGGTTTCTTATAGGCACCATATATCCATGACCTTTATCTTGGGAATCCTGTGTGGAACTTGGCTCCCTGGTGCGCTGGATCTGCCACCATGTTGGTGAAAACATGTTCCTTAACTGCACAACGAACCCGTGGCCTATACCAATGCAACCTTGTGTGGAACTTGGTTCAGTGAGAGACATTGATACGTTGGTGAGTTGGCTTTGCCACCACAATGGTAAAGATGGGTTCCTTATCTACACCATCAACCCATGGTCTATACTTGGGCAACTTTGTGTGGAACTTGGCTCAGTGGGAGGTGGTGGTGCCATGGTGAGTTGGGTCTACCAACATGTTGGTAAAGATGGGTTTCTTTTGGGCACCATGCATCCGTGACCTTTATCTTGAGAATCTTGTGTGGAACTTGGCTCAGTGAGAGGCCTTGGCTCCCTGGTGCGCTGGATCTGCCACCATGTTGGTAAAGACGTGTTCCTTAACTACACAATGAACCCATGGCCTATACCAGGGCAACCTTGTGTGGAACTTGGCTCAGTGAGAGACATTGCTACCCTGGTGAGTTGGGTTTGCCACCACACTGGTAAAGATGGGTTCCTTATCTACACCATAAACCCATGGTCTATACTTGGGAACCTTGTGTGGAACTTGGCTTAGTGAGAGGTGGTGGTGCACTGGTCAGTTGGGTCTCCCATCTTGTTGGTAAAGAAGAGTTCTTTGTCAGCATTATGTACCCGTGAGCCAGCGGCCTTAAGTTTGAGTGGTTGACATGGCCTGGGATGAATCAGGTTGACAATTGTAGGAAATGGGGCCCTATTAGCTATGTGTATCTAGTGAATTGGGGAGGGGGTCCATGATAGGCTGTAACGAGTAGCCAGTGCTTGGGATGGAGGTCTCCTCCATCCCAAGCAAAGAAGATCCTTCTGTAGGTCCTCTTGGGAACTGGCCTATCAGCCGCCACTGGGAGGCGCAACTAATGCACCACACCTCAGAGGCGGAGTACCGAGGGGTGTGAAGTGTTTCCTCCTGTGCAGTTCAATCACGTAATGAAAACATTTTCACCCATCCAAAAACAACCAAAAATCAAGGCATGGTCCAGCACCATCTGCTGGTATTTGGCAGTCGATAGCGGATGCAGGTGTCACAGCGTGTTACAACCTCAGATCTTCTTTATGCTATCCATAACACCTGAAATCATCCCTTTGTACCGGGGATCTCTCTGGGCTGCTTATAATGACATTATTACTAGCGTTTCGGCTTGCCAGAGACACTTAACCCCTCCGCTGTCAATGAAAGAAAATACATTAGATGGAGAGGTTAGAGGGAAACAAACCACAGCGAGCGAAATGTCAACTAAACAGGAACACAATATACTTGTTTTGATTTCCTCCCTTTAAGCACCGACTTCCAGGCCTCTGAAAACGCCTGCCAATTGAAGCAATTCAGTTCCGACTAAGCAACCCCGTATCTGTTTCGCTTGACTTAGAAATCACATTAATTCAAAGATTATTCCTCTGCATGCCGCACGGCATATTCACAGGTACGTTACACAACTGACAATTTGTCAGCGCTCCCTCCAAGACTTCTACATGGGGAATAGGATCCAATTTGGATCGGTTACAAGCGAATAAACATAATAAACTTCAAAACTGGGCTCCTGTAGAAACAGCGCAGCACAAAATAATAATAATAAAAAAAAAAAATCACTGCCTATAGGAAAAGGATAAAAGGCGACTCGGCAAAATCGGCAACAGCATTTTTTTTTGAAAGGTGGAATGACTCTATGGGCGTAACGCGGTAAAACGTGCCCAAGTCTGTATAAAGCATAGGACTACGAAAGAGATATCATCTACTTGCTAAAGATTTAACCTCATGGTGACGGTGCCTCCCGGCCCTTTAAGATGTTAAGGGTGCTGGGAGGTGGGGCGGGGTTCATGATCATGTGACCATGGTGATTGGCTATCACCGCGGTCACATGACTGGAAATCGGGAGCCATCTGCTGGCTGCTCGTAACTGTGCCGGGAGTGCACAGGGAGCTCGCTCTCAGCACAACTGTATCTGCACCAATTCATGCAAATATGTGGCCGCTCGCGCCAAGGCCCACCCACCGGGGGGGGGGGGGCTCATATTTGTGTGCAGCTGGTGCCAAGGGGTTAAAATAGTTTTAACCTGTTGCCACCCGCATAATGTGTGACAGCAAAAGGGCAGACTTTAAAGCCCACATTCCGGCATGGATGGGGGGTGGTAACGCGTTACGAAGCTTCTGCTTCCTCAGTTGCTTATTATAGCCTTTTAATTAAATGAAGAAAGAGGTGAGCTTCACCCAAAAGGGGGGCGCTCCGCTTGTTGACACTTTTTGAGGGGGAGCGGGTACCTGGTTTTGGCTCCCACTTCCGGCTCAGATCGCCATGGTAAACTGAAGTTCGGTCCCCCTCCTTCCCCCCTGGCAGTCTTCTGGGACAGATCACAGGCTCCAGAAGACTACGGTCCATTCACAAGGTGCAGCGCGGCTCACAAGTGCACAGAAGGAAACAGACTGAGTAGCCTGCAAGGCTTCACTTCCTTTTTCCCTTACTAGAGATGCCAGTGCCGGCACCTGAAGCTGATTGAAGAATGGGCTCGGGTGAGGACATCGCTGGAACACTGGACAGGTAAGTGTCCTTATATTAAAGGTCACCAGCTACAGTATTTGTAGCTGCTGACATTTCATTTTTTCTGAAGGAGCCTGGAGCTCCTCTTAGTCTGGCGCCCCCTTGTGTTTCCCTTTTGTATTCCCTTAGTCTGCTTCGCTCTATGGCAGTAATCTCCAAACTGTGGCACGGGGGACAAATGTGGCTCTTTGCTTGCTTTTATCCGGCCTGTGAGGCACTATTCCTCCCACTGACACCAACAATGGGGCACTATTCCTCCCACTGACACCAATAATGACGCACTATTCCTCCCACTGACACCAATAATGACGCACTATTCCTCCCACTGACACCAATAATGACGCACTATTCCTCTCACTGATGCCAATGATCGGGCACTATTCCTCTTACTGATGCCAATGATGGGGCACTATTCCTCCCACTGATGCCAATGATGGGGCACTATTCCTCCCACTGATACCAATGATGGGACACTAATCCTCCCACTGCCAATGATGGGGCACTATTCCTCCCACTGACACCAACAATGGGGCACTATTCCTCCCACCGATGCCAATGATGGGGCGCTATTCTTCCCACTGACACCAACAATGGGGCACTATTCCTCCCACTGATGCCAATGATGGGGCACTATTCCTCCCACTGACACCAACAATGGGGCACTATTCCTCCCACTGACACCAACAATGGGGCACTATTCCTTCCACTGATGCCAATGATGGGGCACTATTCCACTCACTGATATCAATGATGGGGCACTATTTCTCCCACTGATGCCAATGATGGGGCACTATTCCGCTCACTGATACCAATGATGGGACACTATTCCTCCCACTGATGCCAATGATGGGGCACTATTCCTCCCTCTGATGCCAATTATGGGGCACTATTCTTCCCACTAATACCAACAATGGGGAAAGTTGGGAGACCCCTGATCTATGGGGTGCTGCCTCTCTTGCTATGAAGCCACTTTCTCATGGAATGAGGAACATATGGAAAATTTATGGACATTTTATGAACTTTTGGTGGACATTATTTATTAGATATTTTTTAGAGTCTCCTCTATTTCGCCATTTTTATTTATTCATTTACATCAGCAGGACAGCCTGTTCTGTTGAAAAACATCAGACTTACTGGCAGGATCACCAGGTAAAAATAAAGAAAAAGAAAGCCTAAAAAAGAAAACAAATGCAGCCATCACATCTAAGAATTGGTAAGCTGCAATATGATAAATGTTTGCTTCTGGGTTTAATAACCACTTTAAATACATATGTGTCATCATGGATCCGGAGCGGCTCCCCTCAGCGCAAACCTGATGGGCAAAAAAGGAACAGAGAACTAAATATTCAAAACACCCCCCCCCCCCCCCCCCATAATAGACATAATCACTGAACAATCGCTAATCAGAATCAGGGGGAGATGGAAATGGTTAGCTTCAGGATTTCTCTAATAGTATTACATAAACATTTCCATATCTATAGTCACCGGGGATGGGCGGGAGGGGGACTCGGCGGCTCATTAATGCAAAATTGTGGCATTGTGATTGTAGATAGATGGGTAGTATATATTACATAAAATACATAGAATGTATATACTGTATATAAACCATAGATTAAATCAGGCTTTGGGGCTGTTTCTCTGCAAAGGGAACAGGACTACTGATCCATGTACATGAAAGAATGAATGGGGCCATGTATCGTGAGATTTTGGGTGCAAACCTCCTCCCATCAGCAAGGGCATTGAAGATGAAACATGGCTGGGTCTTTCAGCATGACAATGATCCCAAACACACCGCCCGGGCAACGAAGGAGTGGCTTCGTAAGAAGCATTTCAAGGTCCTGGAGTGGCCTAGCCAGTCTCCAGATCTCATCCCCATAGAAAACCTTTGGAGGGAGTCGAAAGTTCGTGTTGCCCAGCGACAGCCCCAAAACATCACTGCTCTAGAGGAGATCTGCATGGAGGAATGGGCCAACCTACCAGCAACAGTGTGTGACAACCTTGTGAGGACTTGCAGAAAACGTTTGACCTCTGTCATTGCCAACAAAGAATATATAACAAAGTATTGAGATGAACTTTTAATATTGACCAAATACTTATTTTCCACCATAATTTGCAAATAAATTCTTTAAAAAAATCAGACAATGTGATTGGCTGGATTTGTTTCCACATTTTGTCTCTCATAGTTGAGGTATACCTATGATGACAATTACAGGCCTCTCTCATCTTTTTAAGTGGGAGAACTTGCACAATTGGTGGCTGATTAAATGATTTTTTGCTCCACTGTAGGTTATTTTTAAATGGAGACTCTGCTTTTTCGGCACCTGTGTGTCGGGCAGTGGAGTTTTCCCATCACTGTATTCTATCTGTGATTCTAAATGCCTCGGACATGCCACCTAAGGGGAGGGGTATCTGGAGATTGAATTCGGCCCTCCTGGAAGATGAGAGAGTAAGACAATCCTTTGAGGATTTTTTTCAAGCACAGGTAACAATCCTAGACTTTTGCAGCAGCAAGTCTGAATGGTGGGAGCTTGTAAAACAGCGAACTGTTGGGCTTTTCAAGGCCATAGGAAGAAAGAAGCAGCAAGATAAGTATATCACCTACCAGCGTTTGCGGAGGAAACTTGTTTCGAATGGAGGAGAATCTGGGGCGATCTCTGAGGTGAAGCTGCTCCTTAGGAGACATCAATATGACCGGCAGGCCTCTTTGGTTCAGGAGAGGGATTACGGGAAATACCATTCGCCTGACCCTTACCAGAACTGTAAACAGAGTGTAGCAGTTAAGACGGTCAATGGCCTGAGGGACAGTACAGGCTCTCTGACGAAGTCTAGGTCAGGGAACCTGGAGGTTGTCAGGTCATACTATGCCGATCTCCTGGGAGGAAGGAACCTTGATCGGACAAGGATGTTGGGTTTTTTTGGACTCTACACCAGGACTGGAAAGTAATGTTCCTTTGATGAATTTGACAGATGAAATCACTTCAGATGAGGTAATCCAGATTGCCTTATGGAGGGAGGGAGAGAACCCTCATCAAGAAAACTCCAGGGCCAGATGGTTTGACAGCCAAGTTCTATAAATATTTTAAGACGATCCTGGCTCCCTACCTTGCGGAGGTTTTTAATGGCTGTTTGAATGAGGGTTCTCTCCCTCCCTCCATGAGGCAATCTGCAGTGATCCTTCTGTCAAAGGGTAAAGATCCTTCGATGATTGGGAATTGGCACCCCATTAGCCTTCTTAATGTCGATAGAAAGATACTGGCAAAGATTTTCTTCTGGCGATTATCACCAGTTGCCGGCAGTTTGTTATCCCGCCACCAGCACTGTTCGGTCCAAGGTAGAAGCACTTTCTCAGCAGTGTTAGCTGTCCGGGAGGCCTTGGAGAGTTGTAGGGCTGCTGGTTGGGGTACATTTTTGCTGACATTGGATCAGGCTAAGGCCTTTGATCGGGTTAATCATGAGTACTTGTGGCTCCTTCTTGACAAATATGGCCTGGAGGGGGGTTTCATTAATTGGCTCAAGATTTTGTACAAAGGGGCTGAAAGCTTTCCTCTGATTAATGGTTGAGTTGGGCAGCCCTTTCCGTTGGCTCGGATGTGCGTCAGGGGTGTCCATTGAGTCCTCTGCTATATGTGTTTGCAATCGACCCCTTCATTAGAAGGCTTGAGAGTGGACTTTTGTGTGGGGTACCTTTGGGCATCGCTGGTGAGCCTTCTTTGAAGGTTGTGGCCTATGCTGATGATGTTTCTGTTTTTATCTCTGGGACTGCTGAGGCACAGGAGGTGGTCTCAGTGATAAGGCAGTATGCAGAGGCATCAGGTTCAAAGGTCAACCAGGACAAGTGTGAAGCTTTCTGGGTGGGCGTGGAAGATGAGAGCTTTGTTCTCCCGGATGACTTCCCGGAGCCCCAACAAAAAATTTGAGTTCTAGGCATTGAATTCGGCCCAGGTGACTATGGTCATGCAAATTGGGTGAACAGGCTGGAGAATGCCGATGCCAAGGTGGCAAGCTGGAAAGGTTGGCAGCTTTCCTTGAGGGAAAAGGTTGATCTCATCAAGACTTACCCGATTCTGATTTTTCTGTATGTCAGTTTTGTTTGCGTTTTGCCAGTTTCTCTCTATACCAGGATCTATAGTTGTTTCTTCCAGCTGTTATGGGGGAACAGAATAAACCTTGTCAAAAGGAATGTGACTTACCTTCCTAGGCGGGAGGGTGGTCTAGGGATGGTCAGCCCTGTAGTCTTTTTCTCTCTGATGTTTGTGAAGTATAATCTTGGTAACATGTTGGTAGAGAGACCGCCTGGGTGGGTTGGTATTTTCCAGTCCTGGTTTAGGCCCTTTCTGCGAGACTGGGAAAATGGTGGGCCAGTGAAAAGCCTGAGGGTCAAGCATGAACAGCTCCCAGCTTATGTTGCCCCGTGTTTGAAAATGCTTCGGCAGTGGCAAGTAACAGCAGGAGAAGTCAAATCTCTTCCAAGGAAACTTCCTGAGAAGCGGATCATGAGCTCTGCTTTTTGCAAGCCACTGGCCTTGAGGGATTGCCCAAGCCTGGTTTTGAGGGTGGGTTTGCGATTGATTAATTTGGAGAGAATCCCATTGAAGTTTAGGGATCAGGCTTGGCTTGCCTTTCATGGAAAACTATATGTGAAGGGCAACTTGAAGTTTCTTTCCATGAGTGATCGGGGCTGCCCGAGAGTGGAGTGTGGAGGAGTGGTGGAGTCCATGGATAACTTTCTGCTTCAATGCCCTTTTAATATAGAGGTGTACAAGAGGGTGGGGAGGGCTTTGAGTATACCCTTCCTCCCCCATATGAGTTATGCAGAGTGGGTGTATGGGGTATTCCAGACTCGTCGGGATTATGATTTGGAAACACTTTTTTTAGTTAGTCTAGTAGTCCGTTATTTCACGTGGAGTGCATGGTGTCAGGTATCCTTATGGAGTAAAATCCTCCCTGTCGAAGTGGTGGTGCAGGACATTCTGGGTGAGGTTGGCAAGATTCGGGGTCTTGAGAAAGGCAGGTGGCAGCAGGAGGCCTGGATAAGGGCGTGGAGGAATTTCAGGACTCTGTAGCTGCTGCCTGTTGATCTCGGGGTGTGCGGCTTTTCTTTGTATTCTTGATTCACTCCCCTAGATTTTCAGATCAAATATATGATAAAAGGCGACATGCATGGTGACAGTGATGTTCCTTAGTCTGGCTCTCCCGTAGGGATTGTGTTGTGCGCAATTTGGTTTGTACCATTTATTATGTTCTTGTTTTGTATAATCATATTCAATTATTTTGTAAATATGTTTTATTTATTTATTATGGTTTTATTGTATATAAGTTGTTGTTTGTAAGATTTTCAATAAACAAAATTAACTCCTCATAATGGGCACAGCGGGGTGTACAGACCCGGGAACTCAGCACAGGGATGGTGGGAACCCCCCATAATGGGCACAGTGGGTGTACAGACCCGGGAACTCCGCACAGGGATGGTGGGAACCCCTCATAATGGGCACAGCGGGTGTACAGACCCGGGAACTCAGCACAGGGATGGTGGGAACCCCTCATAATGGGCACAGCAAGTGTACAGACCCGGGAACTCAGCACAGGGATGATGGGAACCCCTCATAATGGGCACAGCGGGTGTACAGACCCGAGAACTCAGCACAGGGATGGTGAGAACCCCTCATAATGGGCACAGCGGGTGTACAGACCCAGGAACTCAGCACAGGGATGGTGGGAACCCCCCATAATGGGCACAGTGGGTGTACAGACCCGGGAACTCCGCACAGGGATGGTGGGAACCCCTCATAATGGGCACAGCGGGTGTACAGACCCGGGAACTCAGCACAGGGATGGTGAGAACCCCTCATAATGGGCACAGTGGGTGTACAGACCCGGGAACTCAGCACAGGGATGGTGGGAACCCCTCATAATGGGCACAGCGGGTGTACAGACCCGGGAACTCAGCACAGGGATGGTGAGAACCCCTCATAATGGGCACAGTGGGTGTACAGACCCGGGAACTCAGCACAGGGATGGTGGGAACCCCTCATAATGAGCACAGCGGGGTGTACAGACCCGGGAACTCAGCACAGGGATGGTGAGAACCCCTCATAATGGGCACAGCGGGTGTACAGACCCGGGAACTCAGCACAGGGATGGTGGGAACCCCTCATAATGGGCACAGCAAGTGTACAGACCCGGGAACTCAGCACAGGGATGATGGGAACCCCTCATAATGGGCACAGCGGGTGTACAGACCCAGGAACTCAGTACAGGGATGGTGGGAACCCCTCATAATGGGCACAGCGGGTGTTCAGACCCAGGAACTCAGCACAGGGATGGTGAGAACCCCTCATAATGGGCACAGCGGGTGTACAGACCCAGGAACTCAGCACAGGGATGGTGGGAACCCCCCATAATGGGCACAGTGGGTGTACAGACCCGGGAACTCCGCACAGGGATGGTGGGAACCCCTCATAATGGGCACAGCGGGTGTACAGACCCGGGAACTCAGCACAGGGATGGTGGGAACCCCTCATAATGGGCACAGCAAGTGTACAGACCCGGGAACTCAGCACAGGGATGATGGGAACCCCTCATAATGGGCACAGCGGGTGTACAGACCCGAGAACTCAGCACAGGGATGGTGAGAACCCCTCATAATGGGCACAGCGGGTGTACAGACCCAGGAACTCAGCACAGGGATGGTGGGAACCCCCCATAATGGGCACAGTGGGTGTACAGACCCGGGAACTCCGCACAGGGATGGTGGGAACCCCTCATAATGGGCACAGCGGGTGTACAGACCCGGGAACTCAGCACAGGGATGGTGAGAACCCCTCATAATGGGCACAGTGGGTGTACAGACCCGGGAACTCAGCACAGGGATGGTGGGAACCCCTCATAATGAGCACAGCGGGGTGTACAGACCCGGGAACTCAGCACAGGGATGGTGAGAACCCCTCATAATGGGCACAGCGGGTGTACAGACCCGGGAACTCAGCACAGGGATGGTGGGAACCCCTCATAATGGGCACAGCAAGTGTACAGACCCGGGAACTCAGCACAGGGATGATGGGAACCCCTCATAATGGGCACAGCGGGTGTACAGACCCAGGAACTCAGTACAGGGATGGTGGGAACCCCTCATAATGGGCACAGCGGGTGTTCAGACCCAGGAACTCAGCACAGGGATGGTGAGAACCCCTCATAATGGGCACAGCGGGTGTACAGACCCAGGAACTCAGCACAGGGATGGTGGGAACCCCTCATAATGGGCACAGCGGGTGTACAGACCCGGGAACTCAGCACAGGGATGGTGGGAACCCCTCATAATGGGCACAGCGGGAGTACAGACCCGGGAACTCAGCACAGGGATGGTGGGAACCTCTCATAATGGGCACAGTGGGTGTACAGAGCTGGGAACTCAGCACAGGGATGGTGGGAACCCCCCATAATGGGCACAGCGGGTGTACAGACCCGGGAACTCAGCACAGGGATGGTGGGAACCCCTCATAATGGGCACAGCGGGTGTACAGACCCGGGAACTCAGCACAGGGATGGTGGGAACCCCTCATAATGGGCACAGCGGGTGTACAGACCCGGGAACTCAGCACAGGGATGGTGAGAACCCCTCATAATGGGCACAGCGGGTGTACAGACCCGGGAACTCAGCACAGGGATGGTGAGAACCCCTCATAATGGGCACAGCGGGTGTACAGACCCGGGAACTCAGCACAGGGAATAGTGGGAACCCCTCATAATGGGCACAGCGGGTGTACAGACCCCAGAACTCAGCACAGGGATGGTGGGAACCTCTCATAATGGGCACAGCGGGTGTACAGACCCGGGAACTCAGCACAGGGATGGTGGGAACCTCTCATAATGGGCACAGCGGGTGTACAGACCCGGGAACTCAGCACAGGGATGATGGTGTTTCATGTCTTCCCCTCAATGTTCATTTCTTATTGCTTAAGGCTTTTTGCCTCCCTGCCCCTCTGTCTTTTTTTTTTTTCTTCAAATTGTGATTTTTTCCCACTCTATCCAAAGCTAAAAAAAAATGACTGGAATTGAACATTAACCTCACCTAGGAAGGGGGAACGGAATGTTCATTTCCTAATGGCAGTATCCCCCTGAATATGACCAGCCTAGAGGACTTCTTATTCGATTTTTCTCCTTTCTAACCAAATGCAGCTCCACTTTGAAAATAACTTCTTCTGACCCTTCACAAGTCCTTTAAACCTGAAGAGGCTGAATAAAAGCTTCTAAATATTTTGTGAAGAGCTCCCATGTGCTTCTTGCCGGCGGTGGAGTGATTGGTTGCAGCCTCTTCTTCTAGATATCATTTAGACGTTCCCCCGTCTGTGCCCTCTTCATTCCGGGGGATATTAAAAGGCCGTACTGCCTCATCGGCCCGCACAGGCATCCGAGGAACATGGAACATTTGGTAGGGAATTTATATTACTCCTCTTCTGACTAATGAGCCCTTCCAACCCAGAATTCTTTAGAAATTATCTCATTTTACGTTTGAGGGCGTTTTTTTTTTTTTGCTTTTCCTGAAAGCCGGTATATGGTGACCTCTCTCTGTACCTCCATTTCCTCCGGTGTGAGTAGATCCCTTTGTATTACTGCCTTGGCCCATCATTGCTGAGCTCAAAAGGTTGCCTTGTCTTTCCGTTCCCTAATTGATGGCAAGCGAAGATGCCTTCTCCAACAGGTTCCTCCACATATTCTGAGTCGTACTCCTGAGTCACAGAAAGCTCTGCGCAATTCGTCTAAGTGCTATATAAATAGGAAGCAAAAATGTAAAATGGGTCTAAAGCCTTAAAGTGATTGCAAAGTCTCTTTTTAAAGTAAAAAAAAAAAAAAAAAGGTTTTCTTACAGTATCTCACAAAAGTAAGTACACCCCTCACATTTTGTAACTCTTTTAATCTTTTCTTGTATCTTTTCATGTGACAACACTGAAGAAATGACACTTTGCTACAATGTAAAGTAGTGAGTGTACAGCTTGTATAACAGTGTAAATTTGCTGTCCCCTCAAAATAACTTAACACACAGCCATTAATGTCTAAACCACTGGCAACAAAAGTGAGTACACCCCTATCCTTACAGGATAAGGATCTGGTCTCAGTCATAAATAGTATTTGGTTCAAGACTGGATACACAATTAAATACTGCAAAGGCCATACATGGATAATTTTTTTAGTTCAGGCAGCAGCCTGAATAAAGAAAAAAAAAAATGAATGGATTCTTCCATCCACACGATTCAGGTCAATAGAGGAATCCTCACCGCAGAGACGTATTTTAACAGCAGGGACTGTCTGATCAGTGGCTGCAGCTGTTGATTGATTGGCCGCAGCTGCTGATCAAAACATTTTTTTCCCCAAAAAGTCTATTCGACAGGAGCAGCCACACGTGGTTCGAAATTGCTGAACCTGCCAAATTTCGTTCTCCTTAGATAGGTGCTAGTCTAGGTAAATTTAGATGCTGGCTCACTGTTGAGCTGCATGTGATTGTTTTAGTCTGTTCTGTGTTTCACTGGCTTCAGAGTTGACTGCTTCCCCCTGTCTGTCTGGAAAGGTTCTGGAAGATAGTGGGCTGGGAGAGTCAAATCAGCAGCTGAGGTGCCCAGGTGGTGGCTGGAAGGGAGCATAAATACTCGGATACTTGGAGCAGAGTGGTTGTCAGGAAGCCATTCGGAATAAACATGGACATGTGCTGAGAAGGAGGCAGCAGAACAAGGATATGCATGTAGGAAAAGACCTAGAATAATTACCAATATTGTTCATGGCTGCCCTCATCTGCACAGAAATGCAGTAGCGCGGGTACATGCATTGGCGCATGTTCATGAGCATCTGCTGGCAGAATTAGCGCTAAAGCCCTATATAAGGTCAGTGGCTGCACTCAGAGATCGATGGATGATCTTCAGCTATCAGTGCTCCTTGTTTCTGTGTATCCTGTATTTTTCGGATTACCCGCTGTTACTGACCTGGCTTGCCTCTAGACCTTCCTGCCGTCTGATTCCTGGTTCTGACTACTCTCCTGCCTGCTCTTCTGGATTCCTGTGTATGACCTTGGCTCTGTCTTTGACCACACTTCTGCCTTCTTCCTGGTTTATCTTCCTACCCTGTTTCCCCGAAAATAAGACCTAGCGTAATTGTCAGTGATGGCTGCAATATAAGCCCTACCCCCCAAATAAGCCCTACCCTGTTTTCCCAAAAATAAGCCCTACCCTGAAAATAAGACCTACAAGGACTTTACCTAGGGCTTATTTGGGGGGTAGGGCTTATATTGCACCCATCACCGACAATCACGCTAGGTCTCATTTTCTGGGAAACAGGGTATGTATGACCTCAGCTGCCATCCTGACTACACATCTTGAATCTGATCCTGCCAGCCTGCCCTTGCTTCTTCCTCAGGTGTCACCTCACTTGTGGTCGCTGCCTTGGTCCCGCTACACTTCCAGGGACAACAGAGTTTCTGCCGTCAGTCCTGACAGTCCAGCTGACAGCCACCCCGTTGTCTTATCTGCAAGCAACTTTCAGCACATCTACCTAAATGGTTCCCGTGCTTCTCTGAGCCTTGCCCTCCCTGTTCTTACCTCCAGGGGTGCTTGACACTCAGCCACAAGGGACGCTATTGGCCTCCGTCCATGTACGCGACAAGGGTTCTCGTCCTAGAGGAGGAGATCCCAGTCTGGAGGGCTGCTGAACTCCTCAGCAGGCCTGCGATGTGTCTGCTGCTCATTGAGGTCGTAGCTAGGCTAGCTGGGGGGCCTACAGCAAAAACAAATATTCTTGCACACGGGTGCGTTGGCTAGGCAGTCCAAAGTTCAGGATGGACAATAGCTTTCGGCCTTGCTGTCCTCCAGGATAGGGATATCCTAGTAGTCAAATGGAAAAGCAGAAAAGAGAGGGCGTACCAGCCCTGTGCATTATCCTTTGATACATTTATTCAGAAAAAGCATAATTAAAAACTACTCACAAAGGTAGAAAGAAAATCACTCTTGTAACAGTCTTTGACTTGTGACAGTCCGTCCACTGATAGCAGTCTCCAGGTCAGGTTTGAAGACTCCTGTTGTAATCTCCTGTTCTCAACTGTGGTTTTTTAACTCACCGCTTAGTCAAATTTCCACTTTTTCTAAGTTCCAGCAAGCAAAAGGGTGGGGGGGCCCATCCTACTGAAATCCGCTGGTGCTGACTGAGGGTCTGTCTTTGAGGATCTGGTCTGAGATCACAGGTGAGGTGTCTGGAAGATATTGGGAGGAGGCATCCAATTATCCAAGGACATTCGTGAGTACAGACCAGTGTGAGAGATCCCTGAGAATGTCTGCTGCTGCTATCCCCCTTGTGCTAGAGTCAGCGTTGCTTAAAGGGGACATTGTTGATGGTGTCCCGGTATAGCTTAGCCCACTATTTGCTAGAAGCAAGGACTGGGCTAAGGTACTTGATTTGAGTCCTCAAGTTGTTGCTTAAAGTTTCTGGAGTACCCCACAGTTACCCAACACTTATTCAAGTTTAAGATCGGCAATAAAGCTCCCCCGCGTGCCTCTTCCCTTGATTTCTTTGTCAAAATCATTGGCACAACCAACAACCCGTCCCCATATGCCAGGATGCTTGGTGTAATTCTGGACTCTGAACTCTCCTTTCTGCCCCCACATCCAATCACTTTCCATAGCTTGCCACCTCAACTTCCGGAAAATCTCCAAAATAAGCCCCTTCCTAACCAATGACACCACAAAGCTCCTAACTCCCTTCCTGGTCATCCCTCGCCTTGACTACTGCTACTCATTGGCTTACATTTAAATAGGCTCCTCCCCCCCTTCAGTCCCTCATGAATTCTGCAGCCAGGCTCATCCACCTTACAAACCAACTCTGCCCCCAGCTACTCTACTAACCTAACAAAATACCAACCAGTCGTCCTCTTCGTTCTTGTGTGGCTTTAAAGACCACACCCACCATGTGAAACACATTTACAATGCTCATTTCGTAGAGTGCGAAAAAGTCAATGCCACTGTAATCCTCTGGGGCCGTCGAGTATAAATTTTTATATCCGTTATTACATTCAATAAGGAGAAAATGGCAAGGTGCGTTTAACGGCTCCGGGTTGCTCTACATAATATCTTAATTTCTTTTGTCGGCATTTAAGTCGGATGGAGGGGTCAAGCGAGCCGCCGCGCCGCTCGGTCTAAAGCGGACTTGTGTTTTATACGAGGAAGAAAAGTTCAGTCTTTAAAAGCCGCCTCAGATATCAAGCGAAATATTACAGACGTGCCATCTCAAACGTTTCAGGAAACATTTCCATAACCCTACACGCTTCAATATCATTCCACCGCTTTTCATGTTAAAAGGAGATTAGAGCCACAGAACAATTTCTCCCATTTCAAAGAGCGCTTCAAAAAGTTTTTTTTTTTCATGTGTGTGTTATGGAAGTTTGGGATAAAAATACAACGAAGAGCGCAGCGGACAGACGTTTTGAAGCTTAAAAAAAATCCTTGTACCTATCCGGAGAACCGCAACCTCGTTTGAAAGGTAAGTTTACACTTAAAGGAATAGGAGATTTAATGCAACATTGTATCTTTATCTAAGATAATAACCTTTTATTAAAGCGTATGTGAAAAGCCCCAGATGTGCAAAGAAATATAATAGACTAAAAGGATTGGTGTACCACATATACAGCGGGTAAAATAAGTACCGAACACGTCACCATTTCTCTAGGTAAATATATTTCTGTTATTGACCTGAAATTTTCGGCACATGTCGGTAACAGCCCATGAAATCCATACATACAAAGACACCAAATCCAAAAAAGTTCAGAAATTAAGTTCTGTGTAATAAAATGGAAGGACACAGGGAACAAGTATTGAACACATGAAGAAAGGGAGGTGCAAAAAGGCATGGGAAGCCAAGACACCAGCTGAAATCTATCAGTAATTAGAAAGCAATCCTGCCCCTTGTCAATACAAATTAATATCAGCCGGTTCCGTCTCACCTGATGGCCTATGAAAAGGTGTCTCATTACCAAGGTGTCACTCAAGAAACATCTCATGATGGGTAAAAGCAAAGAGCTCTCTGAAGACCTTCGCAAAACTTATTGCTGCAAAACATACTGATGGCATTGGTTACAGAAGGATTTCTAAACTTCTGAATCTTCCAGTGAGCACTGTTGGAGCCATAATCCGGAGGTGGAAAGAACATAATTTCACCATAAACCGGCCACGACCAGGTGCTCCTCGCATGATTTCTGACAGAGGAGTGAAAAGAATTGTCAGAAGAGTTGTCCAAGAGCCAAGGACCACTTGTGGAGAGCTTCAGAAAGACCTGGAATTAGCAGGTACACAATAAGTAACGCACTCACCCGCCATGGCCTGTATGCACGCTCACC
Source organism: Lithobates clamitans (assembly GCA_037952925.1). Classification (NCBI taxonomy): domain Eukaryota; kingdom Metazoa; phylum Chordata; class Amphibia; order Anura; family Ranidae; genus Lithobates; species Lithobates clamitans. The sequence goes on from JBBGZY010002026.1 coordinate 97,688, forward strand.
ACACAACACGCCATTGCTGAAGAAAAAGCATGCTGAAGCTCATTTAAAGGTTGCTGCACAACATTTAGACAAGCCTGTGAAATACTAAGAGAATATAGTCTGGTCAGAGGAGATCAAAATGGAACTCTTTGGATGCCATAATACACCCCATGTTTGGAGGTCAAATGCCACATCACCCCAAAAACAGCCCACCATACCAACAGTGAGGTTTGGAGGTGGGAACATCATGGTGGGGGGCAGGGCTGTTTTTCAGCATACAGTACTGGCAAACTTCATATCATTGAAGGAAGCATGAATGGAAAAATGTAGCAAGACATTCTTGATAAAAGTCTGCTGTCATCTAGCAGGATGATGAAGATAAAACGAGGGAGGACATCTCAGCAAGGCAATGATCCCAAACACAAAGCCAGCCTCATCTCAGAGATTTCAGAGTTCCCTTCCCCCAGAGCACTAGAAGATCATGGAGGAGGTGGGTGGAAAACATTAAGCACGGTCGTGGATTGGCGGAGGAGGAGGGAGTTAAATTCTCTTCCGCCTTGAATGCTGGGGTCTCGGCCTCCCTCTGCATTAGGGTGGGGACGTCACTGGTTGCTAGACGCCAGGCGGTGCGGCCCTAGCAACCAGTAGGCAGTAGAGCCAGTGGTGGAGCCAGCTACAAGGCTTGGCAGCTTATTTGGCGGCCTTTTCTGGGACTTGATATTGGCGGCCCAGTGTCTGCTGCTGTACTCTGCAGTCCTCGGCGAAAGGACTCCTTTATAGTATCCCTCCTGCCTGGGGGGGGGAGGGGTGGGCGGCGACCATCCCTGTAAAATGCTGCCCAAGACAAACGCCTTGCTTGCCTCGTGGCAGATACATCCCTGCTGAGGACGCACTATTGTGTGAAACATATTGGGTGGAGCTTACAACATCATGTCACACCACCACATCGACAGTCTGAGTGGCGGCGATTGATGTAAGTGTCAGCGGCTTGTTTCATACTTTTTATCCTGTGTATTTAGATTTTTATTTGTATACTCTTGCTGCTGTCCTTAATAAAAAAATACTACACTATACATTGCCTTGAAAAAGTATTCATACCCCTTGAAATTTTCCAAATTTTGTCAAGTTACACCAAAAAACGTAAATTTATTTTTTGGGGGATTTTATGTGATAGACCAACACAAAGTGGCACATAATTGTGAAGTGGAAGGAAAATGGTGTTCAAACTTTTTTACAAATAAATATGTGAAAAGTGTGGGGGGGGGGGGCATTTGTATGGCGCCCCCCGGAGTCAATACTTTGTAGAACCCCCTTTCTCTGCAAGTCTTTTTGGGGGTGTCTCTACCAGCTTTGCACATCTAGAGAGGACATTTCTGCCCATTCTTCTTCGTAAAATATCTCAAGTTCTGTCAGATTGGATGGAGAGCGTCTGTGAACAGCAATTTTCAAGTCTTGCCACAGATTCTCAATGTGATTTAGGTCTGGACTGTGACTGGGCCATTCTAACACATGAATATGCTTTGATCTAAACCATTCCATTGTAGCTCTGGCTGGATGTTTCGGGTCGTTGTCCTGCTGGAAGGTGAACCTCCGCCCCAGTCTCAAGTCTTTTGTAGACTCTAACAGGTTTTCTTCTAAGATTGTCCTGTATTTGGCTTCATCCATCTTCCCATCAACTCTGACCAGCTTCCCTGTCCCTGCTGAAGAAATCCATCCCCACCACATGATGCTGCCACCACCATGTTTCACGGTGGGGATGGTGTGTTCAGGGTGATGTGCAGTGTTAGTTTTCCCCACACGTAGCGTTTTACTTTTAGGCCAAACTGTTCAATTTTGAACTCATCTGACCAGATCACCTTCTTCCACATGTTTGCTGTGTCCTCCACATGGCTTCTCACAAACTACAAACAGGACTTCTTATGACTTTCTTTCTCCAATGTCTTTCTTCTTGTCACTCTTCCATAAAGGGCAGATTTGTGGAGAACACGACTAATAGTTGTCCTGTGGACAGATTCTCCCACCTGAGCTGTGGATCTCTGCAGCTCCTCCAGAGTTACCATGGACCTCTTGGCTCTTCTCTGATGAATGCTCTCCTTGCCCGGCCGGTCAGTTTAGGTGGACGGCCATGTCTTGGTAGGTTTGCAGTTGTGCCCTACTCTTTCCATTTTCCGATGATGGATTGAACAGAGCTCCGTGAGATGTTCAAAGCTTGGGAGATTTTTTTTTATACCCTAACCCTGCTTTATACTTCTCCACAACTTTATCCCTGACCTGTCCGGTGTGTTCCTTGGCCTTCATGATGCTGTTTGTTCACTAAGGCTCTCTAAAAAACTTCTGAGGGCTTCACAGAACAGCTGTATTTATACTGAGATTAAATTACACATAGGTGGACTCTATTTACTAATTAGATGACTTCTGAAGGCAGATGGTTCCAGTAGATTTTAGTTAGGGGTATCAGAGTAAAGGGGGCTGAATACAAATGCCCCTCCCCCCCCACACTTTTCACATATTTATTTGTAAAAAAACATGAAAACAATTTATCATTTTCCTTCCACTTCACAATTTTGTGCCACTTTGTGTTGGTCTATCACATAAAATCTCAATAAAATACATTTACATTTTTAGTTGGTAACATGACAAAATGTGGGAAATTTCAAGGGGTGTAAATACTTTTTCAAGGCACTGTATTGTGCTTTTTGTCTGTTTTATTGCCTATGGTGTTTCTCGAGCAACGAGTGGCCTATTGCTCTCTGGAGGATTAGAAAGGAGAGTCAAGGATTTCTCAGATGTTGGTATTTGCTATCATGATTAAGCTCTTTTGTTGCACACTCACCTGGCAGCGTCATCGGCGGGGAGTGCGCATTGCACGCGGGGGAAGGCTGGTGATCTTTTGGACACTTTTCTTTGCACAGTGTGGCACTTGATTCATGGGTGTAACTTCTTAGTTGGGAGTTTTTAGCGGTGTTAATCTGGCCTTTTTCCAGTTTAAAGGAGGACGCTTGGATCATGTGACTGGCTGGAAGTAATGGAAGTTGTTTCCGGTGTCTGTCACCCTGGATTTCTGGTGAGTTAGTAATCCAGCTGACTGGAACACAGAAGATCGATCACTTGAATATTCACTTTATGAACTTTATCACTTATTTTTATATATTTATTCATGAATTTCATCATGGTGTGATTTTATGTTTTTTAAATGTTTTCTGTACTTAAAGCGCTGCATTTATATGTTTTTTGGTTATTCCACCTGGTTTGCCAGGATCGGCCAATGGGTGATCTCTCCAGCCTCCCGCCACATGCTGGGGCTGCTGCTGCTGCTGAAGAGCCTCCCTAGTAAGAGGCATGGCGAGTTTTTTTGAAGTTGTATTTTTTTGTCACAATTTTTTGGAAAAAAAAAAAAAATCACATATTATTTTTTAACATACTGTCACCAGTGCAGTACAGCGTCATCATATAACGGATGTGGCGGGGAACAAGGACCCTGACAGGATGCACGTTATTTTATTTTTTATATTAATAAAAAAAAAATTTTTGTACACTGTAACACTGTACACTGTTGGGAAGTGATCAGGATTTTTTTTTTTTTTTACACAATATGATTGCTTATACCAGTGAATTTCATTGGTATAAGCAACCATTTTTACTGAATGAAACTGATTCATTCAGTGTGGTTTGCTGTGATTAGCTGTGCATTGGCCACATCTAATCACATGGTACAGAGGGGCTGTGATTGGCCCTATCTGTACCATGTGATCACATGTGACCAAACACAGTTAGCAACACAGCTGTATACAATAAGTGGCATGAAAGAAAGCCATCCATTGTTTACAATTGTCATGTGATCTGCTGTGATTGGTCACAGCGATCACATGGTACCGGGAAGCGGGCCGGTACAGTGATCTGTCATCGGCTGTGTCCGGCAATGTAAATACCTGAATTTGCTTTGGTGTCAGCCTGTTGCCTGTCCAACACAGAGCTCAGGCTAGGGGAGGGAGAAGCAGCACACAAGGCCATTCGTTGGGGAGCCCATCGATAGGAGGAGAGAGAAGAATGACAGAGGTTGATCTCATCAGTCTGCTTGTGGGAGGGGTTTAAGGTGCCCTAATGGGGACAATATAGAGCTGCACTCGCTAATGCCGAAACTAGGCAGGGAGCTGCAGTCATAGGAAGATCAACATTAAGGCAAGTCTCCCGAAGCAAGTGGCAGCTTGCACAGTTAAATCTTAGTAATCCATGCCTGAACACTGTTGACACTTCGGACACACTCCTGTTAGAGAACACCACTTCCCTAGGTGCGCAGCATTTCTGAGCCAGTACAGTGGAGCATGTGCCGGTCTCCACCTTTTCCATACTTCATCTCTCTCTCTCTCCCATGACTCCAGACTGGGTCCCTGTGCGGCAGACCCTGGCTCTAGTGAAGGGGCCAAGCACAACACCCTTTCACCAGAGTAACAATCACCTTTGCCATGTCACCCGTTTCCTGGCTGATTGGCTGCTTTAGCAAGTGACATTAATACTGTAGTCATTAACAATGGCACTCTAGCTTCCTCTGGACAGCATTCTGCTTGTTAGACCCATGTACTGTATCTTCTCTAACTTCAGCCCCCTTTCAATGTAAGCATTGTTCTTTTAATACGCTGTGCATGCACCCCTTTAAAGACTTCAGACCAGGCAGTTTAGATGAACGGTAAAGATCTTTTGCTGAAGAAGTTGCAAATAACAAGAAACATTTCCCAAAGACCTTCCACACCGTTTCCATCATAAAGCTCTTCTTAATGCCCCATAAAGTGACTGTACCTTAGGCATATGGCAAAGTCCATAAAAGCAACCCTTTCAAGGCAGGAGTCCATTTAGGCAGTAAATCCACAAGAGGCAGTGGTAGTCCCTTAGGGTTTTTTTTACTAAAGCTGGACAGTGCAAAATCAGTCTCACTTCTGTAGAGTAACCAATCAGCTTCCAGCTTTGATTGCCAAAGCGTAATTGAACAAGCTGAGGTTAGAAGCTGATTGGTTTGTGAGACTGATTTTGCACTCCCCAGCTTAAGTAAATAAACCCCTTAGAGTCCATGATTTGGCAGTAACCCATAAAGGCAGTAAAGTCCATAACTGGCAGCTATAAATCTATGAGGGTCTACAGGCTCCAGAAACCCTGGGAACCCTAACTGCCCCCCCCCCCAAGGGTCTGATCCACTCCAGTAAAGTAACAGCTACATTTTGTCAGTTCATTTATATGGTATTACCTGCAGGGGCGGTGACCTTGCTGAAAAGAGAGGGGGAAATGTCAACCCTTCCTGCTCAGACACAATCAGTTCAGAAGGTCAACCCCAGGACACCAGCAACATTAAGACATTGTAACAGTTTGCACTTGACTGGCCTAAAATAACTGGAAGAAAGCAATTAACTCTTTCGAACCTCTTGGAAGCACCAGCTTACATGCTGCTTCTCCTTTTTCTGTCCAATCACAGGTTAGAGGAAGAACAAGACCTGTAAGAGTTATTGAGCCGCAGCAGGAAAAAAGATCCGGTCTCCTTTCCTGCAAGACAGGGCTGGCTTGAAAAGAAATACAAATCTGTTGTCAGGCAGAACAGTTCTTATATATGTAATTCAGCCTTAAACCACAATAGAAGATGCCATTTGCAAAACTCAAAAAAGATATAGGTGATCTTTCTGTACAGCGAAGACGAGGTGTTCAAATTTTTCAATGTCAAAATGTACAATAATGAACCTCGTTTCGGGAAACATTTAAGCACACTGCATTTGGAATTTGCGTTTTATCACTTTTTTTAAACCAGAATAACTAGTTTCATATTCTTTTTCTCAGATTCCCATCTCCCCCGTAGATGCCACGGTGACCCCTCTGCTTCATGTAGTTAGCTTCTCGCAGAATGTTCTTGTAATGTGACTGTTCTGTGTTAAAGCTTCCCGTTGAGAGGTCAAGGAGTAGCTCTCCAAAGCAGAGGCAGATAAAGTCAGCCTTCATTTTTACAGTGCCAAACTTTATTGTTGCGGTTGGAAGTTCTAGTATATTTAAAAATACATTTGTGATAAAAAGATACTTTTTTTTTCTAATCATCAGTTTAAGGTATGAGTCCTTTTCTTGGAAACACCATAAAGGGTCAGTCTACCATATGGTGAAGCATGGTCTTCCTTCGCGGGGGTCTTGGCACTGTGGAAGATCCCAGCATGGTAGCTGAATTCACAAGCTGTTAGTATCAGCGTTTCCTCAAGCCCCTGGAGCTGGGAGCCATGTGCCAACATCACACAGCGCCACAACAAAAAGTAACTTCCAAAGGTGATATTTGAGTTATATGTGAAGTCTGTTGCGTTGAGTCATCTACTGGCCTCCAATGTGACTCAGGGACTCCGGTGATTAGATCTACCTGATGCAATTCTGGGCTTTGCGATGTTCCCACTCATCCTTTTGCATCTATGGTCCAGCAGAGAGAGTGGAAATTTCTTTATAATGACTGTGACCAAGGTGTCTACCTGGAAACTCAAGTGTGGAAATCTCACCACCAGAAATGCCAAGACGTGTGAAGCACTCACCCCCCGAAAGGGCCCCCTGAATTGCCCCAGGTTTGTTTTGCAAGCTCAATAATCAGTCTAGCGCAGGGTTTCTCAACCAGGATTCCATGGAACCCTAGGGTTCCTCCAGAGGTTGCTAGGGGTTCCTTGAGCAATAAGCAATTTCTGCCTCTCAGATAAGTTCCCACTGACACCACTGATCTTTTTAGCTATCTATAAGGGCTGCCTCTTTGATTCTCCCAGTCCACTACATTCCAGAACTCTGCAACCAGTGAAACTCAAAGCAGCCCAAAGCAATCACAAGCTGCTCCACTGAAGCCAAAGAGAACTTAATTAACCTAGCCTTCTGAGCAACCTTTCTGAGAGGGCGCTACAAGTGTAATAATAACCTTTTACCCACAGTATCTCTTTTTCTTCCCGTCCTGGAATTTGCAAGAATTTTTTATTGAGTGTTGAAACTTTTAATGTTGAGCCAAGGAGGCCATATGTAAAAGAAAGAAGAGGAGTAACAACACATGCACAGTTTCTGAGCTTAGACCACAACTCGCCCAGGCTTTATTTTGTAGTTGGGTTCCATGAGTGTTGTTGTCAGACTGAACCCCATTTTTCTGCAGATCCAAGCTGGCATTCACCCTCTGGTTTCACTCATCTCATGAGGACTTCCTCCTCACAAAACTCCACACACCTTTGGTCTTCATGAATGTGTTGTTTGCTGGTTCTCTTCATACTTATCTGACTGCACCTTTACTGTTTCTTACAATTCTACTTCCCCCTCTCCTCTTCCTTTCTCTGTCAGGGTCCCCCAAGGTTCGGTTCTTGGACCTCTGCTGTTCTCAATCTACACCTCCTCCCTGGGTCAGCTGATAGCCTCCCATGACTTCCAATACCATCTCTACGCCGATGACACCAAAATGTATCACTTTACCCCTCAGCTCACTCCATCAGTCTCCTCACGTATCACTAATTTACTAACAGACATATCACTCTGGATGTCACACCACTTCCTCAAACTCAACCTATCCAAAACTGAGCTCATGATTTTTCCTCCCCCATGTGCCTCTTCCCCTGACTTCTCTGTCAAGAGCAGTGGCACAACCATCAACCCGCCCCCGCATGCCGGGGTTCTAGGTGTTATCCTGGACTCTGAACTCTCCTTTTAGCCCCACATCCAATCACTGTCCAAATGTTTTCGCCTCACCGCAACATCTCCAAAGTACGCCCTTCCTAACCAATGACACTACAAAGCTCCTAGTTCTCTCCCTGGTCATCTCTCACCTCGACTACTGCACTCACTCCCTCCTCATTGGCTTACCTTAGGCGATCCCCCCTGAAGTCTATCATGAATGCTGCTGCCAGGCTCATCCACCTTACAAACTGCTCAGTGTCTGCTACTCCTCTCTGCCAATCCCTCCATTGGCTTCCACTCACCCAAAATTCAAAATACTAACAAGAATTTACAAAGCCATCCATAACTCGGACCACAGATACATCACTCACCTTGTCTCAAAATAGCAACCAAATCGTCCTCTTCATTCCTCCCAAGACCTCCTGCTCTCTAGCTCCTTCGTTACCTCCTCACATACTCACCTCCAGGACTTCTCCCGAGCCTCTCCCATCCTATGGAATTCCCTACCCCAATCTCCTACTCCATCTGCTTGTAGATGCTCCGTGAAAACCCTTTACAGAGAAGGCTATCCTGCCCCCACCTAACAACTTTACTTTTATTTTCTTTATCAGCTCATTCCCCACAGATATTACCTTTTGTATCACTCGACCTTCCTCTTAGATTGAAAGCTCTAATGAGCATGGCCCTTTTATTCCTCCTGTATTGAAAAATATTGTAACTGTACTTTCTGCCCTCATGTTGGCAAACTGTTGACCAGTGGCGACCGGTGCTCCATTTTGGGGGGGGGGGGGGCAGCAAACAAACATCACGCCACCCCCCCTCCAGTCGGTCAGTCCCGCCAATCTCCCCCGAAAAATCCGAAAATAATAACTAACTTACTAACTAACTAATAATAACTAACTATTAAATTATAGGTATTGGAATTTCCTTTCAAATTTGGCTGTTAGAGAACGTAACGAATACGAATTTATCCGAAGTTACGAATTAACTGAAATAACGAATGCCGCATCTAAACAAATGGAGCGGAATAAATTATTAATAATAATAATAAAAAGTTTTTATTATTATTATTTATTATTAGTATTTGTTACATTCCATTCATTTACATATGGCATTCGTTATTTACAATAATTCGTAACTTCGGATAAATTCGTATTCGTTACGTTCTCTAACAGCCAAATTTGAAAGGAAATTCCAATACCTATAATGTAATAGTTAGTAATAGTTAAGTTATTATTAGTTAGTTATATTATTATTATAATTATTATTATACACGATTTATATAGCACTAACAGTTTATAATGTAGGGGGGGGGGCAGCAGAATTACAGTACAGTTTAATACAGAAGGGACAGGAGGGCCCAGCTCGTTGAGCTTACATTCTAAAGGGAGGGGGTGGTGAAAGGTAATAGATGCGGGGAATGATTTGATGGGTGGGGGGTATTATTTCAGATTTTCGCATTTTCGGGTTTTAGAATTTTGTGATTTTCGTTCTTTTGAATTTTCGTTCTTATTTTCAGGTTTTCGACTATCCGAATTTCCGAAATTCAGAATTTTCGAATATTTCAATTAACAAATCATTTGTAGTGGTCCTTTGCGCTACTATAAGTGAACTTAATAAAAATAAAAATACTAAAGTGGGAATGCAGCAAAACCTAATCGTGTTTACATCTACACCAATAAAAATCAATTAAAATTACAGTGATCAATTAAACGTAAATTTAATTGATTAAAAGTAAATTTGAATAACGAATTTACAATCGAATATTCGAATTTACGAGTACGCATAAAAATTCGATAAATGGGTTTTCATTCATTCAGATATTTCCGAATCAACTAATTTGTCGAAATTCATTAAAAAACGAATTGCACATGTCTAAACAAAATGATCAATTCTGTGTCTAGGTAAGACGATCCTCGTGGTCCAATTTCGAGTGCTGTTTGCCAGGCGTTCACCTTCTACCGACTAGCAGCATCTCTTTTTGTAGGATTACATTGTATCTCATCCTTTAACAGAGAAGAGCTTTGACATAGAAAACTTTATTTGGTGGAGATTAATTATCATATCATGCGGTGCTCATAATTTAATTGGAAAGGTCAGTGTAGATTGGAAGGCTGTAATGCCACTCTGAAAAAAGGTCAGCCATCCCCTGTTGGAATTTTCGAAATGAAGTCAAGTCAAAAAAGGAAACAAAAGTCTATTCAAGCCATTACAATGGGCAGTAAAACATCTTCTCTCTCCGTACACCTGGGCTTCGGGTTTGTCAATCTCCCCCATGCTATGGACAATACCTGCGATACTCCAGTGGTGATGGTGACGAGGTTCTCTGAACCTGCTATGGAGATATATTTACACAATGGTGGGCGCTTGGTAAATATTAGCTTTTATAAGGGCTTACATTCTGCTGAAATAAAAAAAAACAAATTATATGAAAAACACAAAGGCCTTCTGAAAATGCTATCTGCCGGGCTATCAAGCTGAAACTCTGACGTAGACACTTTCTTACACTTGCAATGAAGGGTATAACAGCAGGTCTTGGGTGCACAGACAGCGTCTTTAGGGGGCGGAATGCTGCCCAAATGAGGAGGCTTCCCTGCCACTAATTACTGTCCCTGATAGACAAGTAACTGGCTAGTGTGAAGGGGAACATCTTCACTGATCATCAGGGCACTAATCATCAGTGTCCTGATGATCAGTGCAGCCCCAATAGTGCCCATCGGTGCTGTCTATCAGTTCCAGCCAGTGCTGTCAATCAGTGCCCACCAGTGATGCCAATCAGCACCAATCAGTGCTGTCAATCAGTGCCCACCAGTGATGCCAATCAGCACCAATCAGTGCTGTCAATTAGTGCCCATCAGTGCCAGCTATCAGTGCCCATCATTGCCACCTATCAATGCCCATTGGTGCCACATATCAGTGCAGCCGCATCAGTGCCCACCAGTGCTGTTTCATCAGTGCCCACCAGTGCTGCCTCATCAGTGCCCATTAGTGCCACCTATCAATGCCCATCAGTGCCACCTATCAGCGCCCATTGGTGCCACATATCAGTGCAGCCGCATCAGTGCCCACCAGCGCTGTTTCATCAGTGCCCACCAGTGCTGCCTCATCAGTGCCCATCAGTGCTATCAATCAGTGCCGCCTATCAGTGTGCATCAGGGCCACCTATCAGTGCCCATTATCGCCACATATCAGTGCAGCCTTATCAGGGCCTCCTCATCAGTGCCCACCAGTGCTGCCTCATCAGTGCCTCCTCATCGGTGCCCATCAGTGCTTCCTTATCAGTGCCCACCAGTGCTGCCTCATCATTGCCCATCACTGCCACCTATCAGTGCCCATCAGGGCCACCTATCAGTGCCCATTATTGCCACATATCAGTGCAGCCTCATCAGTACCCCCTCATCAGCGCCCACCAGTGCTGCCTCATCAGTGCCCATCAGTGCCACCTATCAGTGCCCATCAGTGCCGCTTATCAGTACCCATAAGTGCCACTTATCAGTGCAGCCTCCTCATCAGTGCCCACCAGTACTGCCTTATCGGTGCTGCCAATCAGTGCCACCTCACCAGTGTCCATCAGTGCTGCCTATTAGTGCCCATCAGTGCAACCTCATCAGTGCACATCAGTAAAGGGGAAAAATTACCTGTTTGCAACATTTTATAACTGAAAGAAAAAAAATGTTTTTCTAAATTTTTTGGTCTTTTTTTAGTTTGTTTAGCAAAAAAAAAACCCAGTGGTGATTAAATACCACCAAAAGAAAGCTCTATTTATGTGAGAAATGATAAAAATGTCATATGTGTACAGTGTTGCATGACCGCGCAATTGTCATTCAAAGTACGACAGCACTGAAAGCTGAAACTTGGCCTGGCCAGGAAGGGGGTAAATGTACCCTGTAGGCAAGTGATTAATTTCATCTTGAGCTATTGAACTCTATGAATTAAAGACTTTTTTTCCCCAGTAAGACGGAATAGGGATAGCCTGATAAGCATGAAAGGGACTTCCATCATATGTAACTTGAATTGTTTAGCCCTGACTGAAGAAATGCATAAAGAAAAAAAAAGATAAACCTACTAAGTATTCCCTTTACCTCCAAGAAAGGACAACCTGAGACTAAGAAATGTGTTCTCCTGCCGATGCTACTGACCAGTTGCTTGGGTTAGTGGAGGACAGAGGTGGAAGTGACTCCCTACCGGAGTTATATTCTCCAAGATGAGTAAAGCTGTTGATGTTACATTTGTCATCAAAGGATCTGCGTTCAATCGTGCTCGTGGTGCACGTGCCGGCGTGTGGCTCTGTAATGTTTTCTGATCCTTTATTTGTTTTGAACATGAAAGCTCTGATGATGTTGGAAAGCATCTGATAAAGTGCTGGAACAGCTGCTTGGGATCAGAGGAGCTTGCTGATGTCTGTGTACTACGTAATCAATAGATACACCTCAGAGTCATCTGTCTCTTGGTGTTTCCGAGGCATCTGTGTCCTCACCGTCGCTGTCGCTGCTGACTGCGCAATAATTAGCATGGAGGGACAGATGTGCCGCCATTTTCATCTAGGCTGGAAAATAAAATACTGCACCCTCATCACATAATTCTAGTTGAAAGGAAAGCTCCAGAAGGAAAATTAAGTATTAAAACTTGAATGCAGGAATTGACGAAGAAGACCCGATACTTCCAGGTATCTGACAGCGTGTGGCTCACATTTCTTCCATGTGATGGCGCTCGTGCTTGGCAACTAGGACCCAGTGCTGTCATGGTGGAGTGGGAAGAGTGCTCAGCCATGGTATTACTCAGAACTCACCTAAGGCTTCGTTCAGACCTACGGGTGCGACCGAGCACTCGTGTTTTGGTGCATTTTCAGAGCGTTCCTGCATGTCGCATGCAGGGCCGCCCATTCATTTAAATAGGTGCCCCGATGTACGAGAAACATGGAAAAGAAGTCCCTGAATTTTTTCAAAAAATGCGCCAGTCCTGAAACGCTTTGGTGCTATGGCACCATATGGGTGGAGTGCGCAAACACACATACATTTTCACTATTTTATAACTTTGAGCTCCGCTTCAAGCGCTGATTGTTCCTCTCCGATAATCTACTATATGATGGTTGCCAGCATCTGTGGTGCTCATCTAAGCCCGGTATATACTGTACTGTGGGTCTCAGCCTAGGTTCCTCCCAGACCATACTTCTGATGCATTTCACCCTGCCTCTGTGACCAAGCCCTGTGGGCGTGCAAAATATTGTACACTTTGCAAGGCCTTGCACACATGTGGTCCAGGTGGTGTCCTTATGAGAGTTCTGCTATGCAGTGGGCCCTAACATATGGACCCTGCCACTTAGAAGTGTAGACAACATAGTCACTAGTCTACCTCTCTGACATAACCTCCACCACTGGCCACCACCCCCTCCTCTCCCAAGCTGGCCCCTTCCCTTTATTATTCTCTATTACCCCTGAAAATGAATGTGATGCTTTACACTTTTTTCCCAGTTCCCATTCACAGCAGGAGCACACTTGTCATGGTCAGGGGTCAGGCTCGGAGACCAGTAGCTATAGTAGTAGAGGGGTTCCTACCAACCAGTTGGAAAAGTACTCAAGCAGGTCACCCTGACAGGTGACGCAGACCTACTCGAGACGCTGGGTCTAAGTACTAACCGATGTTCACCAGAGCTCGTGATGGTGGAGGTGTGTTTTGCTGCTTTTTAGTACCAGGTTGCTGTTCTTAGTTTCGCACCACTGGGTGGTGAGCAAGCCAGGGTCTAGTAGCAGATATAGAAGCAGCCTAAGTGTAGTCAACAAACAAGCCAACGGTCAGTAACAAGTGGTTGCGGGAAGCAGAAGCGCAGTCATACACAAACATACACCCCTGAGGTAATCGTGAACTTCTGAAACGCGTCAGTGGTTTTTCTTACTTATTCTGAGACAGTGACCTCCATCACAGCAGTCAAGGAAATATATAGAACTGTATGCACTTATGTTCCTGGCACCATGTTGGTTTGAATGTACACCAGCCGTTTATTGTTCTTTTTTTTTTAACAATTAGCCTAATAAAATTTGTACTGATTTTTTATACTCCGTTGACTACATCTGAAAAATATGATTTAGGCCGTTAAAGTCCCATTAGGGGGTTTTCTCTTAGTTTGTAAGGCATCAGACAGGTAGCTGTCCAGCATCTCAGGTGGCAAAGCAAGACGAACTACAGCCAGACAGCACAGAGGTTGCAGGTTCAGGTCCTGATAACTCTCATTCAAAAGTAATTCAGACCAAACGTTGCTACTAAAGCAGAGTCTCTTAACAGTTCTTCAGAAGTTACATGGGCATTACGCCTGGCCAACATAACAATACCCCTTCTCTTCTCTGTACACTACATGCTGGACCTGGACTAGGTTGTGGTGCTCATGCCTTTAGATTGCGATGGTTTCCAACCAGTACTGTCATGACTTCAACTAAAAATCCCACTTAAGGGTTCTACCACGAGGTAACCCCCCACTCAAGGTGTGACTCTACATCCCCATGTGCATGGCCTTTCCAACTTCCGCGACCAACCAAGCACCCCGGCCCAACCCCCCTTCACTATATGAAGTGCCCTTTGAGAACGTCATGCGTGACGAAACATGTCAGGGCGGAGCTATGCATTGATGTCACTGCGCTTTACGTGACCCCAGAAGCACAGGCGTTCGCTTTAGATTTTGCTTGCCGGCAACATCTTTTTATATTTTTGTATTTGTGCTTTGAACTTTTTGATAAACCTTTAGCGTTTAAGGATAACACACCATTGGAGTCTCTTTTTTCTATTTTTGCACCGTCTGTTTCGGTCCGGGAGAGTGTATTGGCACTCACTAGAGGGAGAGTCCCCTACACACACGGGACAGCGAAAGGACGCACGACGAGGGAGAAGGACGCTGGGAATCCGGAAGTTCAGGCATCTTGGAGAGATCAGAGACCCCGCAGAGGGTTGTATCTGCGGACGATAACGACCTCCCTTCTGATAGGAGGTCCACCGCATCTGGTAAGGGTCCCCATCTTCTTTTGGTGCATGCTCCAAGGAGAAGCCTATCCCTCGTCCCCTCCTGTCGTGGTGGAATCTACCTGTAGTCTCCATCCTTCAACGTTTTTTCTCCTGCTTCCTTGGCCTTTCTTTTTATATCTGGGAATTGGACTCAGAGCTCACTATACTTGAACTATACACTTAATTATTTTTTGCACTTTAATAATTTTTGGGAATCATAGTTACTTGAACTTTACACTTAATTATTTTTTTTTTCACTTTAATTATTTTTGTGAATCATATACACATTGTTTCATACATATGTATTTTTTGCACTATATGTATTTATGTGGATTTTTCCTTAATTGCCCTTTCTCACTGGTATGGATAAGTATAGTCTACTATACATTATTCACATTTTTAGGCAGAGTTTTTTTCATGTATTGTGTTTTTGAACACATAATAATTTAAGATTGTTATATTAATTAGCGCGGCAATTTTTCCTTTATATTTACATGGGCATTACGCCTGGCCAACATAACAATACCCCTTCTCCTCTCTGTACACTACATGCTGGACCTGGACTAGGTTGTGGTGCTTATGCCTTTAGATTGTGATGGTGTCCAACCAGTACTGTCATGACTTCAACTAAAAATCCCACTTAAGGGTTCTACCACGAGGTAACCCCCCACTCAAGGTGTGACTCTACATCCCCATGTGCATGGCCTTTCCAACTCCCACGACCAACCAAGCACCCCGGCCCAACCCCCTTCACTATATATCTATATATCCACTATGGGAAGGACCATACGCCAAAAAGGCAGGCCAACCACAGCGCATTAACACCTAAGTGTCCGGACACGGACCCAATAGAAAAGATCACAACTGACATTTTAAGCACCTGCTTATATGTATACATTTTCCAAATTAATCATCTTGTTCACAACGGCACTCATGTTTTCTGCCAATAAAATACCTTTACTTGCTCACATTTCACACCAGCCAACTGTTTTGCATCTATCTCCCTAGAGCTGTCAGCCAATGGCGTATAAATCATCTTATTTCCCTACGAGAGAAATAAATGACCTAATTCCGGGGTCATCCTTCTATTTTCAACAGGTCACCTTTGCTATAGAAATGACCCGCTGGTGCCAAATTTATTTTCTGCATCCGAAACTTGAGGACAAGCAAACATGGGAAGATGCAGGTTACTATGACGATGATTCGTGAAAAATACGCATAATTATATCTTTCCAATGATAAAAAATGTCAGCCGGCTGGGTTTTACTCATTTACCTTGTGAAGAAAACCTTTATTTAAAGCCTCCGTGACACCTTATCTCCAGGTTCATGTGAGCCAGACTCACTCAGGCAATTAAGTGTGTTCGGGTCATTTTGGCTTTATTTCAATCATTTTTAGTCTTTGCGCATAGACTTTTCGGTTAATTGTGTTCATACTTTTTTTTTTTTTTTTACATAATATACCAGTGCATCTGAAAAACAAATAGGATTTTCAGGCTCAGTTCATACTTGATATCAAAAAAGGAATAGAAAATGGTGTAAGGCTCTAGTGCTCAACACTCGCCCTGCTGGCTGTCTATGTGCGGTCTACCAGCTGTCTATGTGCAGTCTACCAGCTGCCTATGTGCGGTCTAAAGGCTGTCTATGTGTGGTCTACCGGCTGTCTATGTGTGGTCCTCCGGCTGTCTATGCGTGGTCCACCGGCTGTCTATGCGTGGTCCACCGGCTGTCTATGCGTGGTCCACCGGCTGTCTATGCGTGGTCCACCGGCTGTCTATGCGTGGTCCACCGGCTGTCTATGCGTGGTCCACCGGCTGTCTATGCGTGGTCCACCGGCTGTCTATGCGTGGTCCACCGGCTGTCTATGTGTGGTCCACCGGCTGTCTATGTGTGGTCCACCGGCTGTCTATGTTTCATCCACTGGCTGTCTATGTATGGTCCACCGGCTGTCTACGTGTGGTCCACCAGGTGTCTACGTGTGGTCCACCAGGTGTCTATGTGTGGTCCTCCGGCTGTCTATGTGTGGTCCTCCGGCTGTCTATGTGTGATCCACCAGGTGTCAATGTGTGGTCCACCGGCTGTCAATGTGTGGTCCACCGGCTGTCTATGTGTGGTCCTCCGGCTGTCTATGTGTGGTCCACCGGCTGTCTATGTGTGGTCCTCCAGCTGTCTATAAGTGGTCCACCGACTGTCTATGTGTGGTCCATCGGCTGTCTACAGATGGATGCTGAGAGGCAATCGCCTCTTGCACCCTAGAAATAAGAATGCTAAGTGGCAACAGCTGTTTGCATGCTAGCAACAGAGTATGCTCTTGGGGGGCAATAGCTGCCTGCATCCCAGTAACAGAGGGATGAGTCCTAGCAACAGGGGGTGGTAGGTGTCAATAGCCACCTTAGTCCTAGCAATGGAGGATGCAATGTTCCAATAGTTGCCTGGACGATGATGGTCGCAATAGCACTAGGTGGCAATAGCTGCTTTAGTCCTAGCAATGTAAGATGCTACTAGGAGTCAGTAGCTACCTGCATCCTAGCAAGAAGAGGGGGGGGGTGCTAGATAGTTAAAGCCATCTTAGTCCTAGCACTGGAGGAAGCTAGGTGGCAATAGCTGCCTGCGTCCTAGCAATGGAAGGATGCTAGGAGGCAATAGCCGCTTGCAACCTAGAAACAGAGGATGCTATGCCACAGTAGCCACCTGTGTATTCCAGCAACAGATGGATACTGGGATGCAATCACCTCTTGGGCCCTAGAAAAAAGAATGCTAGGTGGCAATAGCTGCCTGCATCCTGGTAACAGAGGGTGCTAGGTAGCAACTGCCACCTGTGTCCTAGCAACGGGGGGGAGGGGGCGCTAGGTGTCAATAGCCGCCTTAGTCCTAGCAATGGAGGATGCTAGGTTACAATAGCTGCCTGGACGATGCTGGTTGCCATAGCTACCTGTGTCCCAGCATCGGAAGGATACTAAGCCGCTTGCAACCTAAAAAGGGGGATTGTAGGTGGCTACAAGATTGGCTTGCATCCTAGCAAGAGAAGGTGGCAATGGCTGCCTGCATCCTGGCAACCAATAGGCTGTATTAATACAATACGCTTTTATGCATCCAGTTGCTCAAACACTATGAGCATACAGCATGCACAGCACTTTTTAAGCAGGATCTTGCTTTCAGTTTCTGCATTTTTTTTTCTTATGGCCATGATTACCGCATTTCAGCCGTGCCAAATCTTCTCATGGCCATGTGCACATTCCTTTAAATTCTCGGACTGGTTCTCTTAAGTTTTAGCTCAGCTTAAAGCCATGGCTTTCTTCAGCGTGTTTAATACTTGCTGGCAAGGGATGAAATGCCTGATAGAATTTTAGGATGCACATCATAAGCACCATTTACCATATGCCGCTTCCACACCCGAGATGCAGTCAGGCTCCCTACGGGGTTGATGGTGGATATCACATTTCTAAACCAACGATGAGGAGGAATGTTCCGCCCACAGTAGAAAATGAGTTAACACCCTGGGATTATTTATTTTAACATACGCCGTCTTTCAATCAAACGCCGGCGAAATCGCTCACAGATTTGTGTTTTTGTTTCTGAAATTGGACTGGGCAAACAATAAATCCATTTTTGTTTCGTAACTGAATCTAAAAAAAAAGAAAAAAAAAAAAAAACCTAACAAAAGAGTCTTTACCTTCAAATCAAATATAAAATGTCAGGTTATTCTCTGCGGTGCCGTAAAAACACAAGGCTGTACCAAGCTGTCTCTTTAGAAATGTAATCTTTCATTCTCTGTAGTCATAAGATAATTTGTTGGCCAAGAACGCAGCTTATGTTTCCCTTCTAAAGGGTAAATACCCAGACTTCTCAGACTGCTGGCTTTTCTTTCTTATTCCCCCCCCCTTGACATTTGTTTAAGTGAGTTTGCTTAAAGGAGAACCAGTCGTAATTAGAGGCTGTGTCAAGTCTTCGGTCCCTTGTATACCGTGCTGTTTTCAAGAGACCCTGTCATAAGTGGTGAGGAGCCAACAAGGCAGTTTGGTAGACATCCCCCCAGGTTTGCGCACAAGCCCCAGACGGCTGGGAATCTGTCATTTTGCATTGCCACCTTTTCTACCAGCTTTTAGGTGGGGGTGCAGCGTGTACGGCGGCAGTAACTCACACATATGGGTACAATAGAAAACTCGTATTGAGGTGATGCAACAACAGTTCATAACAACCCAGAGGGACGCCTGCCCAACCAAGCACACTCACAGTTTCCAACAAGGCAGTTTGGTAGACATCTCCCAGGTTTGCGCTCAAACCCCAGACGGCTGGGAATCTGTCATTTTGCATTGCCACCATTTCTACCAGTGTCATGACCTTGCAGTAATACATTCATGACCTGTCTGTCTCTTACCTGGTCTGTGTATCAGCCTTGAGGCTTGTACTCTCACACCTGCATGCTTAAGTAATCTTCCCTCTGTGTGGCTCCACCCTAGCCTCAACAGGAACCACTATTTAACACCGTATTCTCCAAGCCTGCCTTGCCATGCAATATTGTGTGTTTGGCTTCCTGTTTGCCGTGTGCTCTAGTTTGTCTCTGTCACCAATCTTGGCGTGTTCCCGACTATTCCTGTCTGCTTGTGACCCTGACCTTTGGTGCGTTCTCGACTATCCCTGTTTGCCTGTGACCCTGACTTTTGGCGTGTTCTCTGTTATCCTTGTCTGCTAGTCGCCCCGACATTTGGCTACCTCCTTACTATTCCTTGCTGTCCTGGGCTGCTGTTTCCTCTCCATCCTCCTGTAGCCTACCGTGTGCGTGAGCTGGGAGACCCTGGGGGCCGTGACCTGGAGCCAGTTGCAGCCCAGTCCATCCTCACCACTAGAGGCTCTGGTGAACACCAACTGGCTTTTAGACTCCGCGCCCTGGGGAATCTATGCTCTAACTCACTGTGGGATCCATGTTGGTGCTCCAGGGGACCTGCTTTCCTGAACCACCCCGAGTTCCATCTGCAGCAGTCAGCCTTAGGGTCCACTATCATAGCGGTGCACTCCTGACCCCAACGGGGTGCATCTGTCACCTGGATACAGGTGACCTGACAATCAGCTTGTAGGTGGGGGTGCAGCATGTACGGCGGCAGTAACTCTCACATACGGGTACAATAGAAAGCTTGTATTGAGGTGATGCAATGACAGTTCACAACAACCCAGAGGGACGCTTGCCCAACCAAGCACACTCACAGTTTCCAACAAGGTAAAGGTGACAGGTACACGCTAGGTTGACAGCGTCTGTTTAGAGAGCAGAATATAGCCTGGCCGTCTGGTGCTCAGGAGGGGGGAAGAGGTTCCAGCAGTTGCGAGCCTTACGCTTTCCCTCCTTGTCAGGAACATTTCCCTGCCACTGGTGCTGTCCCTAACCAATGGGGTACCTGTCCCTACTATGCCACCTTGCAAAAAGCATGCCAAGCTTGGAAACCAGGGCCCTAAATAGGCTCTGCCTGACCCAAGATGGCTGCCAGAGTCACATGGGGTGGCAGCATCCAATTAGGTGCTTCCCCAGTGACCCATGAAACCATAGAAGAACTGTATTTTTCTTAACTTCCTCTCCAGCTGCGGTGCCACTGGAAGAGCGCCACCTGCAATGGAGAAAGTTGACTGCACCTGCCTACAAGCATTGTTTACAAACATCAGCGCTGGGTTTGGATATAACCATATTTGGTCAATGATATCACCCAAGGTCCAGGAGTAGGTGGTGGACAGGTTCTGTAACTGAATTTATGTTATTCTATGGACACCATCCCTAAATTTAACACAGCGAATAGAAGCCAACCCTTAGGGCTAGGACACCATTTCTATTTTTTTTGTTGTTACTGTGTTTTTTTCCATGTTGAGGAGTACCGATATTTGGCTGTAGGTAGTTTGTGGCAAGTGGGAACGTGGTCTGCTTCATCTACACCTGCTTTGAGGATTTAATACCAAGGGGCACCTCTTTAAATGGGCATGGACACACGTACTGTATTTATCTGGTGTTTTATAGGTGCTTGATTAAAGGGTATTGATTTATCACACACCTCCTAGGGTTTATGAATCTCCTGGATGTCTGTGATGTAAGATTCCCCTTGTTACAAACGTGTCCTGTGGTTAGTGGTCTCCTTTTTCTTAAGGCTTAAATTTTGGATGAATCAAGAAGAGATCACCTGCAGTGCATGTAATAGGTGTGGATCCTGAGGAAGGGAGGAAGCGAGTTTCTTGAGAAACGCGTCGATCCTATATACCACACAGGATATTTTTACACCCATTGTATGGTCCTACATTCAACCTTTTGTATATGATACATATAGGGTTAAAGTGGTTGTAAACCCTCACAATCCACTTTTGACTACAGGTAAGACTATAATAAGGCTTACCTGTAGCTACCCCGGATATCTCCTAAACCTACACGGTTTAGGAGATATCCCCTGTACCAGCATGAGCCGACATCATCGGCACATGCGCACTGAAGCAATGGCATGTTCGTGCCGTTGCTTCAGCTAGTGTGCCATTACCAGCGGCTCGCGCACGGCTCTGGCCAATCACAGTGCCAGAGTCCGCGATACCCGGAAGTAACTCCGAGAACGATGTCGCCGGCCGGAGCAGTGTGCGGGGACCGCAGCGGGGGCTTCGATCTAAGGTAAGTATTTCATAATGAGCTAATATGCTATGCATGCTAGCTCATTATGCCTTTATCTTGCAGATTTTTTTTTTCGATTTTTTTTGTGGGTTTACAACCACTTTAATACCCTTATAATGTTGTCTGTTTGGCATTTTAAATTGTACAATAAAGATTGTAACATTTTATTGATGTGCAGTATGTGATCTCTATGTGGCACAATTAAAGTCCCATATGTCTACCCCCATTAGATAGTTGGGGGGGAGGGGATTCTCTTCTCTATGTCACTCAAGATCCTCTACTGATTTGTTTACAAACTCTAACCGGCTGGAGAATCTGTGATTTTGTAGTGGTGGTGCTATCTCCTCATCTTCCAGCTTTGTTTACAAAGATCAGTGGTGGATTTAGTTAAAACCGTATTTGGTCAATGATGTCACCCAAGATCCTCTACTGATTTGTTTACAAACACCAACTGGTTGGGGAATCTGTCATTTCATAGTGGTGGTCCTATCTTCTCATCTTCCAGCTTTGTTTACAAAGATCATTGGTGGATTTGGTTAAAAACGTATTTGGTCAATTATGTCACCCAAGATCCTCTACTGGTGCTATCTCCTCATCTTCCAGCTTTGTTTACAAAGATCAGTGGTGGATTTGGTTACAACCATATTTGGTCAATGATGTCACCCAAGATCCTCTACTGGTTTGTTTACAAACACCAACTGGCTGGGGAATCTGTCATTTCGTAGTGGTGGTCCTATCTTCTCATCTTCCAGCTTTGTTTACAAAGATCAGTGGTGGATTTGGTTAAAACCGTATTTGGTCAATGATGTCACCCAAGATCCTCTACTGGTGCTATCTCCTCATCTTCCAGCTTTGTTTACAAAGATCAGTGGTGGATTTAGTTAAAACCGTATTTGGTCAATGATGTCACCCAAGATCCTCTACTGGTTTGTTTACAAACACCAACTGGTTGGGGAATCTGTCATTTCGTAGTGGTGGTCCTATCTTCTCATCTTCCAGCTTTGTTTACAAAGATCAGTGGTGGATTTAGTTAAAACCGTATTTGGTCAATGATGTCACCCAAGATCCTCTACTGGTTTGTTTACAAACACCAACTGGTTGGGGAATCTGTCATTTCGTAGTGGTGGTCCTATCTTCTCATCTTCCAGCTTTGTTTACAAAGATCAGTGGTGGATTTGGTTACAACCGTATTTGGTCAATGAAGTCACCCAAGATCCTCTACTGGTTTGTTTACAAACACCAGCCAGCAGGGGGTCTGTCATATTGTAGTGGTGGTCCTATCTCCTCATCTTCCAGCTTTGTTTTACAAGCATCAGCGGTGGGTTTGGTCATAACCATATTTGGTCATTGATGTCACCCAAGATCCTCTACTGGTTTGTCCACAAAAGCCAACCAGCTGGGGACTCCGCTGCATCTTCCAGCTTTGTTTGCATACATCAGCAAGGGGTTCAGTGAATAGTGTCCATCAGGGCCGGTGCAAGGATTTTTGTTCTGAAAGCAGACACCCTAGAGAATAGAATACCGCTAGTTCCAATTTTTTATGCTGTATGATATTAACGAAAGGATCTAGGAAATGCAAGATTTCAACACAAACACAACAAACTGCCCAATTTTTTGGGCAACATATAAAAGATGAGGTTGCATCAAATAAATAGATGCCCGACATTTCAAACCTTAAATTTGCGTGCATCCGTAAAATGGCGACAGATTCAGTACCTTATATTTTTCAATGGCGACTCTTTAATAGCCCCCTACAGGTCATCAGTTTAGCGTTACGGAGGAGCTCTGGTGGTAAAGTTATTACTCTCACTCCGGCGTGCATGGCAATATGTAACGTGTATCGCAATCAACATTTTTGTGCGCTCCCGACATGCATGTTTACATTCAGATCAAAATTTAAAGGCTGCGCTGCAATAAATGACATAAAACAAATGAAATAATAAATACATCTTGAAAAGTGTCCATTTCTATGCGTGAATTATAACAGTGATGACATGACCCACACAATAATACGGTAACCAAAAAAAGTGTTAATAAACAACGTAAAGTACAAAATGCAAAGTGCACAAAAGTATAAAGTTCATGTGAGAGCAAAGTTTATGCCAGGAAGAGAGTGGTGAACATCCGAATGGTGTATAGCATATGATTAAATCACCCGGGATTCAGTGATGATAGAAAAAACTCCTCAACCTATGTAAAAAGATGTCCCCTTACCGACTCCTAAGATCTCTTTTCAGGAGATCAAGCAGGCATGTGGCTGTGTAACCCCAGCCTCGGGTACAGACCAAGAAGGTGACACTCATGAACTTCTATAATGGGAATCCTCTGTGTGGCGAATGGTCACTCGGTTGTCATGTAAAAATAAGTAACAAAGGCTCCCATAGCGTAACAAGTTTAAACACTTTATTTAAAAAAAGGAAAAGAATCACACTCACATTATAATAGAAATCAAATCGCATAATCAGTTGCCGGCCGGCTGCACACTGCTGCCCGTGTCTTCCGGCATCAGCGAGGATCGTGGTGACGTCAGCACGTCGCTCCTCCCTACGCCGTTTCGTCAGAGGTGACGTCTTCCAGGGGTAAGGGGACATCTTTTTACATAGGTGGAGGTGTTTTTTCTATCATCACTGAATCCCGGGTGATTTAATCATATGCTATACACCATTCGGATGTTCACCACTCTCTTCCTGGCATAAACTTTGCTCTCACATGAACTATATACTTTTGTGCACTTTGCAGTTTGGACTTTACGTTGTTTATCAACACTTTTTTTGGTTATTATTGTGTGGGTCATGTCATCACTGTTATAATTCACGCATAGAAATGGACACTTTTCAAGATTTATTTATTATTTCATTTGTTTTATGTCATTTATTGCAGCGCAGCCTTAAATTTAATTTTTTTCACTTGGGGATAGCGCAGTAATTTTTTTCAGCTTACAATGTTTACATTCAGACCTGCTTGTATGGTGGAGGTGAGGGAGGGCTTCAAAATTTAACATAACTTTTTTTCATCACCTAGGGGTAAAAAAGTCTGCTATGTGATTATTTTTTGGTGACAGGTTCACTTTAATGAGACTTCCTGGGTGTAAAAGACTCTTCTGTGCATGTTTCCCTATGAGACTGTGTAGAGGGGGGTGTGTCCATCGAATCTGCTGAACCGGCTGAGATTCGACTGACTGGCCTTTTTCATCTCTGTGTATCACCTGAAGGTCAGTCACATCTCTGGGTATGTGAAAGGGTTTACAACCACTTTAAGGCTCTATTCATACCTCAGCGATCCGCTTGGTTTATTTGAGCTTTTTTGTTGTTTTCTTTTTAGTTGAGCGTTTTTGGAGCAGCACCATTCATTTGAAGGGCCTCCCTCAACTCCAAAAAACGCTCCAAAAGAAGCTCATGTACCAAATCTTGGCGCAGAGCCCCGGAGCATTTGCAGTCACGATTTTTTTGTCGCAATAGTTGACAATGGCGGCAAAATTGCCCCGCTATTGGGGTGCCATTAAGAAATAATGGCATCGCAAATGCGGTCCGCGTTTTGCCGTGATTCTGGAATCGGGGGGAGGAATTGCGGCGATTCCGCCCGCGACTCACAACGCTTAGGTGTGAATGGAGCCTAAGTGATAAAGAATAAACAAGCCGCATGCTTTCCGTTCCTAAAGTGCCCTTTTGTTTAACTCACTCGATGATTGTGTTACATTGTATCATTGCCTTCCAACCATGAAGGAATGTGAGCCCCCCAGCAATTGCAACCGTGTAAACGGTGTGCCGAAAGTAGCATTGGTGAATGGAAAATGTAGCAATTGGTCACCCCATATTAACCCTTTGTAAATCGCCAAGTCCTTTACAAGACCAGATAATGTGTCATTATTCAGGGCTGTGGAAACACAGAGCTCCGGCCTATTCTTCCTCCCAGTTTCATATTTTTCACTTAACCGGCGCATCTAAAAACCAATAAAAGTTCCCTCGCCTCACCATGGTAATTGTCAGGTTGTGAAGAGCCTCGAAGAGCTGAAAAAAAAAAAATCCATATGAACTGGAACCCGAGCCCATTAAGCCCATGAGTAGCTTTGAAAACGTCTCGATCGATATGCTTATTAGAGATGTAGAGCGGAGTTTTTGAAAGGAATGCGATGTCCTTATTAGGGAGGTTGTGCCCATCGAAGAGCCTCGTCCGTCCCGAGGTTCCTTGTCTTTCTCCGTCTCCTTTATTCTGTCAGATAAAGACTTCAGCATAATGGATTTGGCTCCTCTGAAGAGCTATTCGAGGAATGAATCGTCGCGATTTTGTTTTGCTTTACTGGGAATAGTTTTCTTTTCTGACATTCAGTTCCTCAGCAGTCGAGGCCAAAAAATAGAATGTTTTCTATCTCTATGGAACCTTAGCTTAGCAGTCACATCTAGTTCCTGTTTTTCTGCTCTGCATTATCTTGTTTAATGTACGGTTGTGCTCATAAGTTTACATACCCTGGCAGAATTGATGATTTCTTGGCCGTTTTTCAGAGAATATGAATGATGACACAAAGACTTTTCCTTCACTCATGGTTAGTGTTTGGCTGAAGCCATTTATTATCAATCAACTGTGTTTTACTCTTTTTAAATTATAATGGCAACAGAAACTACCCAACTGACCTTGATTAAAAGTTTACACACCCCAGTTCTTAATACTGTGTATCGCCCCCTTTACCATCAATGACGGCTTGAAGTCTTTTGTGGTATTTGTGGGTGAGGCTCTTTATCTTCTCAGATGGTAAAGCTGCCCATTATTCCTCTTGGTAGAAGGCCTCCAGTTGCTGTAAATTCTTGGGCTGTCTTGCATGAACGGCACGTTTGAGATCTCCCCAGAGTGGCTCAATGATATTGAGGTCAGGAGACTGAGATGGCCACTCCAGAACCTTCACTTTATTCTGCTGTAGCCAATGACAGGTCGACTTGGCCTCGTGTTTTGGATCATTGTCATGTTGGAATGTCCAAGTACGTCCCATGCAGAGCTTCCTGGCTGATGAATGCAAATGTTCCTCCAGTATTTTTTGATAACATTCTGCATTCATCTTGCCATCAATTTTCACCAAATTTCCTGTGCCTTTTGTAGCTCACACATCCCGAAAACATCAGCGATCCACCTCCGTTTTTCAGAGAATATGAATGATGACACAAAGACTTTTCTTTCATTCATGGTTGGTGTTTGGCTGAAGCCATTTATAATTAGTAAACTGTGTTTACTCTTTTTAAATCATAATGGCAACAGAAACTACCCAAATGACCTTGATCAAAAGTTTACATACCCCAGTTCTTAATACCGTGTATCGCCCCCTTTACCATCAATGGCGGCTTGAAGTCTTTTGTGGTATTTGTGGATGAGGCTCTTTATCTTCTCAGATGGTTCCTCTTGGCACAAAGTCCTCCAGTTCCTGTAAATTCTTAGACTGCCTTGCATGAACGGCACGTCTGAGATCTCCCCAGAGTGGCTCAATGATATTGAGGTCAGGAGACTGAGATGGGCCACTCCAGAACCTTCACTTTATTCTGCTGTAGCCAATGACAGGTCGACTTGGCCTTGTGTTTTGGATCCTTGTCATGTTGGAATGTCCAAGTAGGTCCCATGCGCAGCTTCCTGGCTGATGAATGCAAAGGTTCCTCCAGTATTTTTTGATAACATACTGCATTCATCTTGCCATCAATTTTGACCAAATTTCCTGTGCCTTTTGTAGCTCACACATCCCCAGAACATCAGCGATCCACCTCCATGTTTCACAGTAGGGATGGTGGACCTTTCATCATAGGCCTTGTTGATTCCTCTGAAAATGTAGCGTTTATGGTTGTGGCCAAATGCTCAATTTTGGTCTCATCACTCCAAATGACTTTGTGGCAGAAGGTTTGAGGCTTGTCTCTGTGCTGTTTGG
Source organism: Lithobates clamitans (assembly GCA_037952925.1). Lineage (NCBI taxonomy): Eukaryota > Metazoa > Chordata > Amphibia > Anura > Ranidae > Lithobates > Lithobates clamitans. The sequence goes on from JBBGZY010002026.1 coordinate 124,833, forward strand.
CGTATTAAAAGCGGGATACTTTGTGGCATTTGTGTAGTAATGGCTTTCTTCTGGAGACTCGACCATGCAGCCCATCTTTCTTCAAGTGCCTCCTTATTGTGCATCTTGAAACAACCACACCACATGTTTTCAGAGAGTCCTGTATTTCACCCGAAGATATTTGTGGGTTTTTCTTTTCATCCCGAACAATTTTCCTGGCAGTTATGGCTGAAATTTTAGTTGGTCTACCTGACCGTGGTTTGGTTTCAACAGAACCCCTTATTTTCCACTTCTTGATTAGAGTTTGAACACTGCTGATTGGCATTCTCAATTCCTTGGATATCTTTGTATATCCCTTTCCTGTCTTATACAGTTCAACTACCTTTTCCTGCAGATCCTTTGACAATTCTTTAGCTTTCCCCATGACTCAGAATCCAGAAACCTCAGTGAAGCACTGGATGAAAGATGCAAGGGTCTCATGTTTGGTATCTATTTACTTAGCAGGAAATCATCTTTCATATTTTACTAAACAATTGGGAATTATATTGAGTTTTTGTGCTTTAAAATTGATTAAAGTGTATTTAAAAAAAAAAAAATAGTGTTTATAGTGCACAAAGGTCAGGAGTACGTAATGCACAGAGAGCAGGGGTCAGGCGTAGATAATGCACTGAGTGCAGGGGTCAGGAGTACATAATGCACAGAGTGCAGAGGTCAGGAGTTCGTAATGTACTGAGTGCAGGGGTCAGGAGTACATAATGCACAGAGCGCAGGGGTCAGGCGTACATAATGCACTGAGTGCAGGGGTCAGGAGTACATAATGCACAGAGTGCAGGGGTCAGGCGTACATAATGCACTGAGTGCAGGGGTCAGGAGTACGTAATGTACTGAGTGCAGGGGTCAGGAGTACAAAATGCACAGAGTGCAGAGGTCAGGAGTTCGTAATGTACTGATTGCAAGGGTCAGGAGTACATAATGCACAGAGTGCAGGGGTCAGGAGTGCATAATGCATAATGTGCAGGGGTCAGGAGTGTGTATTGTACTGAGTGCAGGGGTCAGAAGTGCCTAATGCACAGAGTGCAGGGGTCAGGAGTAGATAATGTACTGAGTGCAGGGGTCAGGAGTACCTAATGCACAGAGTGCAGAGGTCAGGAGTACATAATGTACTGAGTGCAGGGGTCAGGAGTACATAATGCACAGAGTGCAGGGGTCAGGAGTACATAATGCACAGAGTGCAGGGGTCAGGAGTACATAATGCACCGAGTACAGGGGTCAGGAGTACATATTGCACTGAGTAGCAAGTGTGCTGAATGCAAATAACACAGGGGTCAGGAGTGCATAACGTACAGAACACAGGAGTAAGGGGCACGTAATGCACAGTGTGCTGGAGTTAGTAGTGTCCAATACACAAAGTGCTGGGGTTAAGAGTGCATAATTCACAGAGTGCAGGGGTCAGGAGTACGTAATGCACAGAGTGCAGGGGTCAGGAGTACATAATGTACTGAGTGCAGGAGTCAGGAGTGCATAATCGTACAGAGTGCTGGGGTCAGGAATGCATATTGCATGGAGTATGTAATACACAGAATGCAGGGGTCAGGAGTGTGTAATACACAGAATGCAGGGGTCAGGAGCGTGTAATACACAGAATGCAAGGGTCAGGAGTGTGTAATACACCGAACTCAGGGGTCAGGAGTGTATAATACACAGAATGCAGGGGTCAGGAGTGTGTAATACACAGAATATAGGGGTCAGGAGTGTGTAATACACAGGATGCAGGGGTCAGGAGTGTGTAATACACAGGATGCAAGGGTCAGGAGTGTGTAATACACAGAACTCAGGGGTCAGGAGTGTGTAATACACAGAATTCAGGGGTCAGGAGTGAATAATGCACAGGAGTCAGAAATGTGTAATACACAGAACACAGGGGTCAGGAATGTGCAATACACAGAATGCAGGGGTCAGGAGTGTGTAATACACAGAATGTAGGGGTCAGGAGTGTATAATACACAGAATGCAGGGGCCAGGAGTGTGTAATACACAGAACGCAGTTGCCAGGAGTGTATAATACACAGAATGCAGTGGTCAGGAGTGTGTAATACACAGAACGCAGGGGTCAGGAGTGTGTAATACACAGAGCACAGGGTTCAGGAGTGTGTAATACACAGAACGCAGGGGTCAGGAGTGTGTAATACACAGAATGCAGGGGTCAGAAGTGTGTAATACACAGAACACAGGGGTCAGGAGTGTATAATACACAGAATGCAGGGGTCAGGAGTGTGTAATACACAGAGCACAGGGTTCAGGAGTGTGTAATACACAGAATGCAGGGTTCAGGAGTGTGTAATACACAGAGCACAGGGGTCAGGAGTGTGTAATACACAGAACACAAAGTTCAGGAGTGTGTAATACACAGAACTCAGGGGTCAGGAGTGTGTAATACACAGAACTCAGGGGTCAGGAGTGTGTAATACACAGAACTCAGGGGTCAGGAGTGTGTAATACACAGAACTCAGGGGTCAGGAGTGTGTAATACACAGAACGCAGGGGTCAGGAGTGTGTAATACACAAAGCGTAATGTTCAGGAGTGTGTCATACACAGAACTCAGGGGTCAGGAGTGTGTAATACACAGAACTCAGGGGTCAGGAGTGTGTAATACACAGAACTCAGGGGTCAGGAGTGTGTAATACACAGAACGCAGGGGTCAGGAGTGTGTAATACACAGAACTTAGGGGTCAGGAGTGTGTAATACACAGCGCACAGGGTTCAGGAGTGTGTAATACACAGAACGCAGGGGTCAGGAGTGTGTAATACACAGAACTTAGGGGTCAGGAGTGTGTAATACACAGAGCACAGGGTTCAGGAGAGTGTAATACACAGAACGCAGGGTTCAGGAGTGTGTAATACACAGAACTTAGGGGTCAGGAGTGTGTAATACACAGAACATAAAGTTCAGGAGTGTGTCATACACAGAACTCAGGGGTCAGGAGTGTATAATACACAGAACGCAGGGGTCAGGAGTGTGTAATACACAGAGCACAGGGTTCAGAAGTGTGTAATACACAGAACGCAGGGGTCAGGAGTGTGTAATACACAGAGCGCAGGGTTCAGGAGTGTGTAATACACAGAACGCAGGGGTTAGTAAAGCATAATGTACAGGGTAGTAGACAGAGTAGAACAAAAATCGACCTCCCTACTCAAGCCAAAATCCCCCCCAGTCCTGTCTACTTGCTCCAGAAGATATCTGTGTAAAGTCCCTCAATCTATAGTCTGAAGAATACAAACTTTTGGTCTTGGTTTAAAGGTCAACCAAAACGAGCCCACCGTGCTCCCCGGGGGCCCCTAACCACCTCCCAGGGGTAAGGGGGCGCTACAACAACACGTGGAGGTCCTGGACTATGAAGAGATAAAACGGTATGAGGCTTCCTCTCTATAAACTGGTCCTCCGCGGGTTAAATATTTCCATAACCTTCGGAAAACTTGAGCTGCAAACTTTCTTACGGTTTTATTAATGTTTTCTTTTGCTCCTTTTGCAGAATATTTCAGAGGCATTTTTTTTTTCCCCAGCAGATCATATAATGAGACGTCTTCATTACAAAAGCCGCAGAGAGGCAACGGCTGACATAAAGCCTCCTCAATCCAAGTGTGATTTGCCCCCTGTGAAGTCTCCTATAAAGGAACCATTGATAAGTTCTTTTATTGAGCGCTCACAATGCGGTCTTGTAGATTGGAAGCGTGTTTTAATACAAGTGGATACCGGGCTGTCACACATTAGCAACTTCTCGCTGTGACAAACCAGACGGTGCTACCGCCCTGGAATAGTAATCCATGGAAATGAGATACTTGATGCTTGTAACACTTACAGGGCCCTTGAGCCTCGCTGTCTGATCAATAATGTGTCTCTTCTTTGAAGGAGATCTGTGGAACAGAAGCTGAGAACGTTCCGTATATTCCGCACTCGCTCCTCTCAAACTTTTATATCTACATTTACATAAAAACTTTGAGTAGCACCCGATAATACAGCTGTGAATTCATTATAAATACTTGAAGTGTGTGTATGGGCAATGCCTATAGACCCATAGGTGAAGCACATACAGAGCCTGGAAAAAGTATTCACACCTCTTGGAATTCCCCACATTTTGTCAGGTTACAACCAAAAACATAAATGTATTTTATTGGGATTTTATGTGATAGACCAACACAAAGTGGCACATAATTGCGAAGTGGAAGGAAAATGATAAATGATACAAATAAATATGTGAAAAGTGTTGGGGGGCATTTGTATGGCGCCCCCCGGAGTCAATACTTTGTAGAACCCCCTTTCTCTACAAGTCTTTTTGGGGATGTCTCAACCAGCTTTGCACATCTAGAGAGGGACATTTTTGCCCATTCTTCTTCTTTGCAGAATATCTCAAGCTCTGTCAGATTGGATGGAGAGCGTCTGTGAACAGCAATTTTCAAGTCTTACCACAGATTCTCAGTGGGATTTAGGTCTGGACTGTGACTGGGCCATTCTAACACATGAATATGCTTTGATCTAAACCATTCCATTGTAGCTCTGGCTGGATGTTTCGGGTCGTTGTCCTGCTGGAAGGTGAACCTCCGCCCCAGTCTCAAGTCTTTTGCAGACTCCAATGCCGCGTACACACGAGCGGGATGTCCGACAGAAAAAGTCAGACGGAGTCGTTTCATCATATAATTTGCTCGTGTGTAGGGCCTCACCGGACCTTTTTATTCGAATATTCTGACGAACCCAGAAATAGAACATGTTCTAAATCTTACCGCCGAAACTCCGCCGGAACCTATTCCTATCGGGAAAACCGCTCGTCTGTATCCGCCTGTATGCTGTTCCGACGGATCTAAAACGGCACATACTCTGAAGCGAGTAAGAGACGGAAGCTATTGGCTACTGGCTTTTGAATGTCCTTTTGCTAGTCCCATCGTACGTGCTGTACGTCACCGGTCGGACTTTGGTGTGATCATGTGTACGCAAGACTGTTTCAAGCGGAATTCCGTCGGAACTCCGTCGGATAGACTGTCAGAGCTTAGTCCGACGGCAAAACCGGTCGTGTGTGTACGCGGCATAACAGGTTTTCTTCTAAGATTGTCCTGTATTTGTCTCCATCCATCTTCCCATCAACTCTGACCAGCTTCCCTGTCCCTGCTGAACAAAAGCATCCCCACCACATGATGCTGCCACCACCATGTTTCACAGTGGGGATGGTGTGTTCAGGGTGATGTGCAGTGTTAGTTTTTCCCCCACACATAGCGTTTTGCTTTTAGGCTAAAAAAGTTGGATTTTGGTCTCATCTGACCAGATCACCTTCTTCCACATAACGAAAAAAATAAGGATTTTAATGTATCATCACAGGCTGACACTGTGGATACACAAATAATAGTGTGCCAACGTCCCAGTAATTTTTAGAAGAGAGTAAGATAAGGATATGGACTTTATAGGCACATGCATAAATTTGTAAAAAAAATTTGAGTTTTTTAATTGGATAAAGTTAAAACCCTTATATACAAACACAGATTAAGAAACATATATTTGAGTGACCTCACAGACTCTAGTATCGCCTCTAATACATAAAATAAATGTGCAATAATTTTAGCATGCAACAACAATATACATCCAGTGGTTATTAGATACGTGAACTGGTTGAGTCCTAGTAAGAGGTATCTCAGAAAAATCACTCTACATGTTACGCGCGTTGGTGCGCTTCTTCAGGAGCTTGCATATCTAATAGATGTACAGAAAAGCATTGTGTAAACATATCATAATGTCCAACCTAAAACATAATCAGATGTACACAATAAAAGCAATCACTTTGATGGGGTCCAGCAAGGCGTGTGGCCCAAAACAAATGGCCACCAGGGGGCAAGAAGCAAAGCCCTCCCCCTAGGGCAGTGGTTCTCAACCTGGGGGTCGGGACCCCCTCGGGGGTCGAATGATGATTTGCCAGGGGTCACTGAATCCTGGGCTGTTCCTGAAGCCTGCACCACTCTCCCAGACTTTTTGCGGCCGCCCAGCTGGGCTGTTCCTGGAGCCCGTGTTCGCCCACCCAGCCTCTTCGCAGCCGCCCATTCAGTTCATGGGATGGCTGGGGGTTGAAGACTAGAAGTCAGCTGAATGATGAAGAATGTGAAGTGGGAGGGGCTGGAGGAGACCCTATCTCCTAATTTCGGCATAGGTGTAACTGCTGCGATACACCACAAAGTCGAAGACACAGTGAGTAACACTACCTGTGATTATAGTTGCCATTAAAAGTCCCCACTGCAGTTCTCAGATCAGCAGATGACCTTGATCAAGAGCACTTAAGTTGGATGATCAGAACTCCCCCGAGCACTGCCACTGATCCCACCCCCCACCAGCACTGCCACTCATTCCAATTCCACACCAGCATTGCCACTCATCCCAACTCCCCACCAGCATTGCCACTCATCCCAACTCCCCACCAGCGTTGCCACTCATCCCAACTCCCCACCAACCTTGCCGCTCATCCCAACTCCCCACCAGCGTTGCCACTCATCCCAACTCCCCACCAGCATTGCCACTCATCCCAACTCCCCACCAGCGTTGCCACTCATCCCAACTCCCCAACAACGTTGCCGCTCATCCCAACTCCCCACCAGCGTTGCCACTCATCCCAACTCCCCACCAGCGTTGCCACTCATCCCAACTCCCCACCAACATTGCCACTCATCCCAACTCCCCACCAGCGTTGCCACTCATCCCAACTCCCCACCAGCACTGCCACTCATCTCAACTCCCCCACCAAGGAGTAAGAGAAGGAATAAAAATATAGAATGCATGGAATGGAGCGGAAAAGAGGGGGAGGAACAAAGAAAAAGGGAGAGAAAGAATCAGAGAAAGAACAAGAAAGATGGCTAGAGAGAGAGAGAGATTGGGGTTGGGGGGGATTAGGATAGTGAGAGATAAAAGGGAAAGAAAGAGAAAGAGTGGTACATCCTAAAATGTACCATAAGGGGTTTTAATACTGCACGAGTGGTAGAGAATCAGGGAGTGCTAAATATCCGTGGGTTAGGGGCGCAAATTACTTGTCTTGCCTTGGGTGCTGACACACCCACGCTATGAAAATAATTTTACTTTTAGGGGTCCCCACAACATGGGAGATTTTATCCAGGGGTCATGGCACTAGTAAGGGTGAGAACCACTGCCCTAGGGGGACACAAACAGTTATAACATGTTGACATATTTTTCTAAGAATGGTATTGGGTAAAATATAAGGGCGATATGTATTATATGTTGCTTTATAGAAGATAGGTAGTTACATAGTTGAAGTTTACTTAAAGGTGAAAGAATGTAGAGATTATACGTAAATGCGGGCAATCCCAGCAGTGCAAAAATACAATCTATAAAGAAAAAAATGAGAAAGTGTAGTACCAGTGTGTGTGTGCGCAAAAATGCACAGAGTCCTATGCACACACAAATTACAACTACAAGCATAATACAAACGGCCATATAAAAAAGAGAGGGGATCCCCGTAGATGTATGTTTAAGAATGGCTTACCAAGTGCTCAATGCCGTCATGAATTCAACACTATATAAAGCTGGTAAGTATATAATCCAGAAAGAGGAAAAGTTGAGAACACAAAGTGGTGGGAGGTTATCTATAGCGGCGGTATAGATAAATAATCGCCACTGTTTATTATTTGGCCAGTAGGCGGCGATGTCCAATAGTCACAGGGAAGGTATTTGGCTCAATTAACCGATCACCTAAGAGCCAAAGAAAAAGAAAAAAAGGGAAGCAAAATAATATTGCTGGTGACGTAAACATGGCTAAAAATCAAGGGATCAAAGTACGCTGAATATGGCCAGCTGATCTTACCTGACATGTCAAAACCATGGTGACTGGAGGAAAACCGACGCCGTGTGTGCTGACGGATGGATAGTGTAGCCTGACTGATTGAGCCAGAGGGCAAGCCCTTATGTATGTGTCCCAACCGGAAATGCGTCACTACAAACCGGAAGTGACGCCGTCCGGCCTGACCACAGGTTGCCGCGCAGGCGCCGACGGACGCCGCGGACATGGCGACGAACGGCCAATGAGACGGCAGTAGAGGCGGATCACAGAAGGGGGCGATACAACACCCAGCAGTTCCGCCAATCGCCGCACACCTAGCCAAACAAAGGGACAAGGTGCGCGGCGCTGGGTGGCCACACAGGGAAGCGCCTCAATGCCCCCCCCCCGGGCACACCACCCAGCTGGACGAAAACAAAGCAACATGCATATAGAATATAGTATAAGAGGGAATGTAAACAGGACATTCTTTGTAGCAATTAATATAAAAAACAAAATGACAAACATCCAAAACCATGGATTCGGCATAGAGACACATGTTGCATCACGCTGTACTCAACTACACTAGGGGGGTTATTTACTAAAAGGAAAATCCACTTTGCACTGAAAGTGCACTTGGAAGTAAAGTCGCTGTAGATTCGAGGGGGACATGCAAGGAAAATAAAAAAACAGCATTTTAGCTTGCACATGATTGGATGATAAAATCAGCAGAGCTTCCCCTCATTTCAGATCTACCCCTTAGATTTAGAGCGACTGCACTTCCAAGTGCACTTTCCGTGCAATTTCAAGCACACTTGCAGTGCAAAGCGGATTTGCCTTTGGTAAATAACCCCCCCCCCAGGTCTCCATGGTTGTCGGTTTGAAAAGATTGAAGGACCAATAGAACAAGACACATAAAACATAACATAAAAAATTGTAACACCCAGCATTTTATTCTCTAGGGCCTCTACTTTAAAAAAATATATGTTTGGGGTTCTAAGTAATTTTAAAAAAGCAGATTTTTACATGTAGGAGAGAAATGTCAGAATAGGCTTGGGAGCCAAGTGGTTAAAGTTTACTTCTACTTTAGGTAACCCTAACGCTACTCCCAAGGATGAGAAACTTTGATAGACTTTGTAGACTTTCTCTCGCTTCTTGTCCCAGAGATACCATTATGGGAAGTGAGCGGACAGTCATAAAGCCTGACAGGGGTTCTAACCCATCTGCACTCTATCCAAAAATGAGCATTATACTCTACACCATCTTTAATATTTTATTTATTTTACAATATGGGAATTTATCTTCGGATTCCTGGATGATGGTACAAGTGTCTTTAATTTTACCTTTAGCAATCAAATATAGAGGCCACACCCATTTTTAAATAGTTATTAGGTGGATAACACACCTGCTGCGCTGCCGAGTGGTGTCTTTGGTGAGCTGTTGGCCTTGCTCTTCCTTCCCCCCTTTATGTACCAAATCATTTTGTTCAACTGTTATGCCATATTTACAGTTTTTCATTGTTCATGCCTTTGGGCAACTACATTGTTCTTTGACCATTTGTTAATTAATTCACAGACACCCTCCTGAGGAAGTGGCCACTGTCCGCGAAACTAGTCGAGTTGCTATCTGTGATCAATTGTCCCACTGTGATCCTCCCCTTCTTGGGCTAATTATTTTGGTGACATATATGAACTGTTTTAACTTGTAACTGACCATTATCTCTAAATTAATAAAATTTTTTAATATTTTTTTATATTTGTACACCTGTTATATATTTGAACTTTATTGTCCTACTGTACTGTGATAGTCCAATTGCCCAGCACCATGTTCCTTTGGTAGCCTGGTTGGGGACCGGGCTCCCAATCCCTTTATCTTCAGATTCCTGGATGATGGTACAAGTCTCTTAAATTTTACCTTTAGCAATTAATTATAGAGGTCACACCCATTTTTTAATACTTATTAGGTGGATAACACACCTGGCGCGTTGCCAAGTGGTGTCTTTGGTGAGCTATTGGCCTTGCTCTTCCTTCCCCCCTTTATGTACCAAATCATTTTGTTCAACTGTTATGCCATATTTATTATTTATCATTGTTCATGCCTTTGGGCAACTACATTGTTCTTTGACCATTTGTTAATTAATTCACAGACACCCTCCTGAGGAAGCGGCCACTGTCTGCGAAACTAGTCGAGTTGCTATCTGTGATCCATTGTCTCACTGTGATCAGCCCCTTCTGGGGCTAATTATTTTGGTGACATATATGAACTGTTTTAACTTGTAACTGACCATTATCTCTGCATTAATAAAACTTTTTTATATTTTTTTATATTTGTACACCTGTCATTATATATTTGAACTTTATTGTCCTACTGTACTGCGGTAGTCCAATTGCCGCCATGTTCCTTTGGTAGCCTGGTTGGGGACCGGGCTCCCAATCCCTTTATCTTCAGATTCCTGGATGATGGTACAAGTCTCTTACATTTTACCTTTAGCAATTAATTATGGAGGCCACGCCCATTTTTCATACAATATGTGAGGGGGGGGGGGAACCAGGAGGAGCTGGGAACATACAAAGGCGAGTCAGGATACCCAAAACTCCCAGGCGTTATGGCAGGAAGATCTCACTGAGGATCCAGGACATTTAACAAGCCAGGACTGACTCTGTCCACCAGGCTCCATTTAAAATAGGACTTTTGGGGTAGACTGACCCTTTAAGCCCTCTGATTGCTGTAGCAGCTTCCTGCAGGCCGTGTACAGATACGTATACAATATGTGTGACTTGTAGAGACTTGCAGTGCATGCACACCTGTACGTTCACTGGTCTGTAATTAATTTAATCAGGGAAAGGAATCGCTATGGGAATCCTGCTGACGTACGTTCTCTCCCCGATCCACTGAAGGCTGCGATAATTCTCCTCCCTGGTGATATGGCACCATATGTGAACCCGACACAGAATACATGACTAGAAAGCAGAATTACTGTGCACTGAAATAAGCACCTGTGTACCGGGGGGGGGGGGGGGGGGTTATAAGAGCCGTCCATAATGGGGATGCATTTAGAATAGCCATGTATAAAACTACGGGCTTCCGGATACAGAGGAACTAGAAAAGGCACAAAAATCAGGACACAAGGAAGGCCTGATTACATTCCAGGCAAGCAGGTAATAGACAGAAAAATATACAGTTGTGCTCATAAGTTTACATACCCTGACAGAATTTATGATTTCTTGGCCATTTTTCAGGGAATATGAATGATAACACAAACTTTTCTTTCACTCATGGTTAGTGTTTGGCTGAAGCCATTTATTATCAATCAACTGTGTTTACTCTTTTTAAATCATAATGACAACAGAAACTACCCAAATGACCCTGATCAAAAGTTTACACACCCCAGTTCTTAATACCGTGTATTGCCCCCTTTAACATCAAGGACAGATTGAAGTCTTTTGTGGTATTTGTGGATGAGGCTCTTTATCTTCTCAGATGGTAAAGCTGCCCATTCCTCTTGGCAAAAAGTCCTCCAGTTGCTGTAAATTCTTGGGCTGTCTTGCATGAATGGCACGTTTGAGATCTCCCCAGAGTGGCTCAATGATAGGTCAGGAGACTAAGATGGCCACTCCAGAACCTTCACTTTATTCTGCTGTAGCCAATGACAGGTCGACTTTGCCTTGTGTTTTGGATCATTGTCACATTGGAATGTCCAAGTACGTCCCATGCGCAGCTTCCTGGCTGATAAATGCAAATGTTCCTCCAGGATTTTTTGATAACATACTGCATTCATCTTGCCATCAATTTTGACCAAGTTTCCTGTGCCTTTGTAGCTCACACATCCCCAAAACATCAGCGATCCACCTCCGTGTTTCACAGTAGGGATGGTGGACCTTTCATCATAGGCCTTGTTGACTCCTCTCCAAATGTAGTGTTTATGGTTGTGGCCAAAAAGCTCAATTTTGGTCTCATCACTCCAAAAGACTTTGTGCCAGAAGGTTTGAGGGTTGTCTCTGTGCTGTTTGGCGTATTGTAAGCGGGATACTTTGTGACATTTGTGTAGTAATGACTTTCTTCTGACCATGAAGCCCATCTTTCTTCAAGTGCCTCCTTATTGTGCATCTTGAAACAGCCACAACGCATGTTTTCAGAGAGTCCTGTATTTCACCTGAAGTTATTTGTGGGTTTTTCTTTGCATCAACAATTTTTCTGGCAGTAGTGGCTAAAATTTTAGTTGGTCTACCTGACCGTGGTTTGGTTTCAACAGAACCCCTCATTTTCCTCTTCTTGATTAGAGTTTGAACACAGCTGATTGGCATTCTCAATTCCTTGGATATCTTTTTATATCCCTTTCCTGTTTTATACAGTTCAACTACCTTTTGCTGCAGATCCTTTGACAATCCTTTTGCTTTCCCCATGACTTAGAATCCAGAAACGCCAGTGCAGCACTGGATGAAAGATGCAAGGGTCTGTCAGGAGTCCAGAAACTCATTGACCTTTTATACACACACACCAATTACAAGCAAACAGATCACAGGTGAGGATGGTTACCTTTAATAGCCATTCAAACCCCTTTGTGTCAACTTGTTTGCATGTTATCAGGCTAAAATCACCGGGGTATGAAAACTTTTGATCAGGGTCATTTGGGTAGTTTCTGTTGCCATTATGATTTAAAAAGAGTAAACACAGTTGATTGATAATAAATGGCTTAAGCCAAAGACTAACCACGAGTGAAAGAAAAGTTTTTGTGTTATCATTCATATTCTCTGAAAAATGGACAAGAAATCATAAATTCTGCCAGGGTATGTAAACTTATGAGCACAACTGTACATATTGAGAAACGTTTTACCTCTATTTTATTTTTTACAGTTGCCAACAGAGTAGGAGGAAAAGGGAAGTCTCTCAGTGAGAAAACCTTCATATAGGACAATTTTTGGGATATTTCCTGTGACTTTTTATTGTACACTACATGGCCAAATGTCTGTTGACAACTGACCATCACACCTATATGAGCTTGTTGGAACCCTTGACCATAACATCAATATGAGCTTGTTGGACACCCAACCATCACACCTATATGAGCTTGTTGGACACCCAACCATTACACCTATATGAGCTTGCTGGACACCTGTCTATCACATCCATATGAGCTGGGTGGGCACCTGACCATCACACCTATATGAGCTTGTTGGACACCAAACCATCACATCCATATGAGCTTGTTGAACACCTGACCATCACATCCATATGAGCTTGTTGGACACCTGACCATCACATCCATATGAGCTTGTTGGACACCTGACCATCACATCCATATGAGCTGGGTGGGCACCTGACCATCACATTCATATGAGCTTGTTGGACACCTGACCATCACACTTATATGAGCTTGCGGGACCTCTGACCATCACACCTAAAAGAGGTTGTTAGAACCCCTAAACATTACATCCATATGAACGGGCATCTGACTATCACATTCATATGAGCTTGTTGGACACCTGACCATCACACTTATATGAGCTTGCGGGACCTCTGACCATCACACCTAAAAGAGGTTGTTAGAACCCCTAAACATTACATCCATATGAACGGGCATCTGACTATCACATTCATATGAGCTTGTTGGACACCTGACCATCACACCTATACAAGCTTGTTGACCATCACATCCATACAAGCTTGTTGGACACCTGACCATCACAGCTATATGAGCTTGTTGGACCCCCTGACCATCACAACTATATGAGCTTGTTGGAACCTCTGACCATCACACCTATATTAGCTTGTTAGAACCCCTGACCATCACACCTATATGAGCTTGTTGGACACCTGAACGTCACATCCATATGAGCTTGTTGGATCCCTGAACATCACACCCATACAAGCTTATTGGAACCCTGACCATCACATCTATATGAGCTTAATGGAATCTTGACCATCACATCCATATAAGCTTGTTAGACAACTGACCAAAACACCTATATGAGCTTGTTGGAACGTCTGACCATCACACCTATACAAGCTTGTTGGAACCCTGACCATTACACCTATATGAGCTTGCTGGACTGCTGGCTATCACACCTACCGTATATGAACTTTTTGGACATCCCATTTTAAAACCAAGGACATTAATATTGAGCTGGCTCCTTTTACCACTATCCTCCACTCTTCTCTGAAGGCTTTGCACAAGGCTTTGGCTGAATGTGTCCATTCAACCAAAAGTATATTTGTGAGGTCAGGCACTGACGTTGGATGAGAAGACCTTGCCCGTAATTGATCCAATTTATCTCAAAGGTGTTCAGTAGGGTTGAGGTAAGGGCTCTGTGCAGGCAAATTGAGTTCCTTCACACCAAACTCACTAAACCTATGCACAGGCTAATACACCTGGTGTTACCAATCTTAACGTATTTCACTCCTACATGGAGCTTTTTCCTAAAGTCTCTAGGAATAGGCTCCATGTAGGAGTGAAATCCGTTGGGGTTTGTAACATTCAGTGGATTAGTGACACGGTCAGGGGGCCAGGCTTGGAGGCCAGTAGCTACAGCAGTGGAGAGGCTCCCACCAACCAGCTGGATAAATGCAGCAGCAGGTCACCCTGGTGGATGGCGCGGGCTCACCCGAGGTGGGGAGTCTAAGCACTAACCAGTATTCACCAGAGCCTCTGAAGATGCAGGTTTTGCTTGGTGTTAGTACCAGGTCACGGTGCTCAGGATCGCTTCACCAAGAGGTGAGCAAGCCGGGGTCCAGTTGTACATAAAGCAGATAGGAATCAAGCAGAAGCGTAGTCAGTACACAAGCCAAAGGTCAGTAACTCGTGGTTGCAAGTTGGGATCAATCAGAAGTGTAGTTGAAGAACAAGCCAAAAGTCGGTAACAAGTGGTAGCAGGAGAGACAAGAGCAAGGTATTGGCACAATAATCTTACAAACAGGAAGTACAGAGACGTGACTTAAATCAGGAAGTTCATGGGAGGAGCAAAGGGTTCAAGGTTCCCCAGAAACAGGGCAGGATTGTCAATGGATCAGGTGATGTCCGGCATCTCCGGTGGCTCAGCAAGAAGATACATCTCCAGACACAGCAGAGGTCACATGTACAGACCTGGGTTTTGACAATTAGTCTGTGTATTGGTCTTTTTGATAAAACTGAATACCGGATTTTAAACGATGAGTGGCTTCCTTCCCCTTTATTTCTTGAAGATTGGAGTGTTATATCTTTAACCGTCAATTTGAAGCTGAGAAAGAGTAATTATCAAACATTTCTTTGTAACATTTCACAATGACCTGATTAAAAAATAAATAAAAACTATTAAAAAAAAGTTTTTTTTTATTTTTTTATTGTTAAACTTAATATAAAAATGAAAATGCTGAATAAATTCATAAATGGAGCTCAACATCCCAATGTCCGCGGAGAGGTGGAAACGGTCTGTTGATTCAGAGATTTACAGATATATGCACCTTTAACTCTTCCTGGAAAAGTCAAGCTCCCCCCCCCCCCCCCCGTGACCCCTTCTTCTTTTCTCACCTTCCTATTGGTCAGTGAAGCGACTCATCAAATTACAGCTCCAATAGGTCAATGGGGTTAATATGGTTAACTGTGGTTGACAGTTGTAGTACACAACCCTCCCCACCCCCCCATCCCATGGCTTGCCAGGAAAACACAGCAAAAAAAAAGAACAAAATAGAATTGGATAGCGGGATTACTTATACAGCTTCAGATTGGCGCGGCTAATAATTTACAAGGTCGCCATCAACAAAATGTAAAAAATATTATTAATATTTATTAATATTAAAAATATTAAAAAATATATTAAAAATAATATTGAAAAAAATATTTTTTTTTTGGACAGCCTGGCACTCAACAGTTTTCTGTCATAACAAACATCACTCTGGCATTGACAGGGTGGCATAGGCGTGCGCACAGGGTGTGCCAAGTGTGCCTGGGCGCACCCTAATCAGCTAAAAAAAAAAAAAAAACAATAAAAAAAAAAATTTCGTAAAAATAAATAAATAAATAAAATAATAAAAACTACTGACACCATCCACTGCCTTACGGACAGATATAATACAAATTTTATTAATAGTAAAAATATTATAAAATATATGAAAAATAATATTGAAAAAAATATTTTCTCAATACACTCCGGGATTGACAGGGTTGCATAGGGCACACCCTAATCAGCCCATGTAGTGCAGATCCCCCCCTGTTTAGACCCCTGATATTTCACCAAAAGCCCCTAACTGGGCTTAGAAACAAAAAAAAACAAACAATAAAAAATTTTTTGTAAAAATAAATAAATAAATAAAATAATAAAAATAAAAACTACTGACACCACCCACTGCCCTACAGACAGATATAATACAAATATTATTAATAGTAAAAATATTATAAAATATAATTAAAATATTATTGAAGAAAATATTTTTTTTTGGACAGCCTGGCACGCAACAGTTTTCTGTCCTAACAAACATCACTCCAGCATTGACAGGATTGCATAGGCGTGCGCACAGGGTGTGCCAAGTGTGCCTGGGCGCACCCTAATCAACTAAAAAAAAAAAAAAAACAGTAAAAAAAATAAAAAATTGTAAAAATAAATAAATAAAATAAATAAAATATAAAAACTAGTGACACCATCCACTGCCCTACGGACAGATATAATACAAATATTATTAATAGTAAAAATATTATAAAATATGATTAAAATATTATTGAAGAAAATTTTTTTTTTGGACAGCCTGGCACGCAACAGTTTTCTGTCCTAACAAACATCACTCCGGCATTGACAGGGTTGCATAGGCGTGCGCACAGGGTGTGCCAGGTGTGCCTGGGCACACCCTAATCAGCCCGTGTAGTGCAGATACCCCCCTGTTTAGACCCCTGATATTTCACCAAAAGCTCCTAACTGGGCTAAAAACAAAAAAAAAACAAAAACAAACAATAAAAAAAAAAATGTAAAAATAAATAAATAAATAAAATAATAAAAATAAAAACTACTGACACCATCCACTGCCCTACGGACAGATATAATACAATTGTTATTATTATTTATTAATAGCAAAAATATTATAAAGTATATTAAAAATAATATTGAAAAAAATATTTTTTTTGGGCAGCCTGGCACGCAACATTTTTCTGTCCTAACAAACATCACCCAGCATTCACAGGGTTGCATAGGCGTGCGCACAGTATGTGCCAGGTGTGCCTGGGCACACCCTAATCAGCCCTTGTGGTGCATATCCCCCCCTGTTTAGACCCCTGATATTTCACAAAAAACCTCTAACTGTGCTAAAAAAAAACCCCAAAAAACAAAAACAAACAATAAAAAAACAAAAAATAAATAAATAAATAAAATAAAAATAAAAACTACTGACACCATCCACTGCCCTACGGACAGATAAAATACAAATATTTTTATTATTTATTAATAGTAAAAATATTATAAAATATATTTCAAATAATATTTAAAAAAAAATTTTTTTTTGGACAGCCTGGCACGTAACAGTTTTCTGTCCTAACAAACATCACTCCGGCATTGACAGGGTGGCATAGGCATGCGCACAGTGTGTGCCAAGTGTGCCTGGGCACACCCTAATCAGCCCGTGTGGTGCAGTTCCCCCCCTGATATTTCACCAAAAGCCCCTAACGGAGCTAAAAAACAAAAAACATAAAAAACAAAACAAAAACA
Source organism: Lithobates clamitans (assembly GCA_037952925.1). Classification (NCBI taxonomy): domain Eukaryota; kingdom Metazoa; phylum Chordata; class Amphibia; order Anura; family Ranidae; genus Lithobates; species Lithobates clamitans. The sequence goes on from JBBGZY010002026.1 coordinate 142,274, forward strand.
AACAAACAATTAAAAAAAAAAAAAAAAATTGTAAAAAAAAATAAATAAATAAAATAATAAAAATAAAAACTACTGACACCATCCACTGCCCTACGGACATCAATCTCTGCCCTACTGACTCCGTCCACCGCTCTACTGACGCCATCAATATATACACATACACTCATATGTGTTTGAACCTTGGGGTTCACACCTATCACACCTATGCAGGGTTGCAGCTTAACATGCTCAGCCCCCCCCCCACACTTAGCGTTTATATAATATGTCAGTTAATGTTGAATTTGTGCCGCAGCCCAGGTGCGCACAGCCGGAGCGACCAATCTTTGTTTAAATTCTAATAAGCCTACAGAGTGTCAAGAAGTAGGAACCTTTTTTTTGACATTTCCAACTCATTATCCGCCCCGGATTGTGCGACCGGAAAAGAAACCCGCTGGGCTTTGTCGGAAGAAAGCCAAAAAAAAAAAAAAAAAAACTTGGAAAAACAATCTCCGGCATTATCTAACGGAATAAACATTGTACGATATTTATGGTGGCCGGATCCTTAAATTAAATCACATGAAGATTTTCTAAGTGGAACGTTTTGATAATGTCTGAAAAAAGTAAAAAAAGAGAGAGAATGCATCTGATGGACGCGGAAAGACTTGTGTAGTCCTTTGTGTGTCTCGTCTGCTGGACTGTGATAAGCCGAGCGCCAGCAGCAATGCCCGGGCTTCTTAGAGGAAGGAGGACCCCAATCAAAGTGACACGTTGTCTCTGTGATATGGGTCCATCTCTGATTGGATTCTTCATCTTCAGGATTATAAGAGATGGGAGATTGCTAAACGTTCTACTCTAAGGCACATCGACAACACAAACTCTAGGAGCCATGTGTCCCTCCCGGAGTTTGAGTGCACCCAGGAGGGGGCAAGTGCAGCATTTAGCCCTCTGCCTGCCATAGACGTTGACAGCAGTGGCGTTGCTAGGGGGTGGCTTTTGGGGCTAAAGCCCCGAAACTGGGGCCCATAGCACCGAGTCTTTGCAGGGGTCCCCAAGGGAAGGGGAGGCTCTCTGGGGACCCTGATTTTAAGGGGGAGGCTCTCTGGGGACCCTGATTTTAAGGGGGAGGCTCACTGGGGACCCTGATTTTAAGGGGGGGGCTTTCTGGGGACCCTGATTTTAAGGGGGAGGCTCTCTGGGTACCCTGATTTAAGGGGGAGGCTCTCTGGGGACCCAAATGTAAGGGGGGCTCTCTGGAGACCCTGACATAAGTGGGGGGCTCTCTGGGGACCCTGATGCAAGGGGGAGGCTCTCTGGGGACTCTGATGTAAGGAGGAGGCTCTCTGGGGACCCTGATGTAAGGGGGGGGGGCTCTCTAGGACCCTGATGTAAGTGGGGGGCTCTCTAGGTTTATATATACACACACACGTATATTACTGTATATACATGTGTATGCCCGCCCAAGCATATGACTTTCTTTACTAGGCTGCTATGGGCTCTAGCCCCAGATCTTTTCTAGACCTAGCAATGCCCCTGGTTGACAGGCAGCCGCAGCTAGATGCCCCCCCACCTTGTGCAAGGGGCCTAAGTCAGTAGTGGTCAGCTTAGCGAATAGAGGGGACCCGCTACACAAATAATTCAGAAGCCGCGCTACTGCTATTAATGTGTTCAAAAATACATAAAAGTGATGTGTGCAAAGCTAGGACTTTACTATGTGACATACATTGCCATAGTAAGTATCACGTTCCTGGTAGCGGAGCCTGAAATGATGAGGAAGACCCCCCTTCCACCTCTGACTCGGGACCCCCGGTGGTGTGAACAGGAGGCGCAGGAGTGACACAAGTGCCTGGAGGTGTTGCCAGTAGTAGAGCGGGTATCCGGAGAGGTCGTCAGTAGTCTTCAGTGAAGCAAACGGGCAGGTAGACAGCTGGAGGGTGGCAGACTGGAGAAGGCTGGTACTGGCGACTGCGGGCAGGTGAGGCATGCGCTGGTAGAAGACAGTACAGCGCCTTGAAAAAGTATTCATACCCCTCGACATTTCCCACATTTTGTCATGTTACAAGCAAAAACGTAAATGTATTTTATTGGGATTTTATCTCCAAACTACGGCCCTCCAGCTGCTGTGGAACTACACGTCCCATGAGGCATTGCAAAACTTAGACATTCACAGACATGACTGGGCATGATGGGAATTGTAGTTCCCGAACAACTGGAGGGCCGTAGTTTGGAGACCCCTGTGATAGACCAACACAAAGTGGCACATAATTGTGAAGTGGAAGGAAAATGATAAATGATACAAATAAATATGTGAAAAGTGTGGGGGGAGGGGCATTTGTATGGCGCCCCCCGGAGTCAATACTTTGTAGAACCCCCTTTCTCTACAAGTCTTTTTGGGGATGTCTCTACCAGCTTTGCACATCTGGAGAGGACATTTCTGCCCATTCTTCTTTGTAGAATATCTCAAGCTCTGTCAGATTGGATGGAGAGCGTCTGTGATCAGCAATTTTCAAGTCTTGCCACAGATTCTCAATGGGATTTAGGTCTGGACTGTGACTGGGCCATTCTAACACATGAATATGCTTTGATGTAAACCATTCCATTGTAGCTCTGGCTGGATGTTTCGGGTCGTTGTCCTGCTGGAAGGTGAACCTCCGCCCCGGTCTCAAGTCTTTTCCAGACTCTAACAGGTTTTCTTCTAAGATTGTCCTGTATTTGTCTCCATCCATCTTCCCATCAACTCTGACCAGCTTCCCTGTCCCTGCTGAAGAAAACCATCCCCACCACATGATGCTGCCACCACCATGTTTCACGGTGGGGATGGTGTGTTCAGGGTGATGTGCAGTGTTAGTTTTCCCCACACATAGCGTTTTACTTTTAGGCCAAAAAGTTGAATTTTGGTCTCATCTGACCAGATCACCTTCTTCCACATGTTTGCTGTGTCCTCCACATGGCTTCTCACAAACTACAAACAGGACTTCTTATGACTTTCTTTCACCAATGTCTTTCTTCTTGTCACTCTTCCATAAAGGGCAGATTTGTGGAGAACACGACTAATAGTTGTCCTGTGGACAGATTCTCCCACCTGAGCTGTGGATCTCTGCAGCTCCTCCAGAGTTACCATGGACCTCTTGGCTCTTCTCTGATGAATGCTCTCCTTGCCCGGCCGGTCAGTTTAGGTGGACGGCCATGTCTTGGTAGGTTTGCAGTTGTGCCATACTCTTTCCATTTTCCGATGATGGATTGAACAGAGCTCCGTGAGATGTTCAAAGCTTGGGAGATTTTTTTTATAACCTAACCCTGCTTTATACTTCTCCACAACTTTATCCCTGACCTGTCTGGTGTGTTCCTTGGCCTTCATGATGCTGTTTGTTCGCTAAGGTTCTCTAACAAACCTCTGAGGGCTTTACAGAACAGCTGTATTTATACTGCGAATAAATTACACACAGGTAGACGGGATTTACTAATTAGGTGACTTCTGAAGGCAATTGGTTCCACTAGATTTTAGTTAGGGGGTATCAGAGTAAAGGGGGCTGAATACAAATGCCCCAACACACTTTTCACATATTTGTTGGTAAAAAAATGTTGAAAACTATTTGAGGTGGAGGAACTTGACTGGCCTGCACAGAGTCCTGACCTCAACCTGATAGAACACCTTTGGGATGAATTAGAGCGGAGACTGCGAGCCAGGCCTTCTCCTCCAACATCAGTGCCTGACCTCACAAATGCTCTTCTGGAAGAATGGTCAAACATTCCCATAGACACCCTCCTAAACCTTGTGGACGGCCTTCCCAGAAGAGTTGAAGCTGTTATAGCTGCAAAGGGCGGAGCCAACTCCATATTGCACCCTATGGACTAAGACCGGGATGTCATTAAAGTTCATATAAAGGCAGGCGTCCCAATACTTTTGGTAATACAGCGTATCTGCCTGTCCGCATGACGCAAATCAGGCCCTTTAGCGTTGAATATTAATGCATTATTACTGAAGGACGCATTGAGCCGCGTTACAGGCCATTGGTCGAAACAGATTTTCCGCCACAAACGCAGCCAAAGCCGGTAACCAGATTATGTCACATTTTTCGGAAAGGGAAGGTAAATAAAAAATGGAAAAAAATGTCTTTTTTTTTTTTCCTACCTGCGGTGATAAAGACTCCGACGCGGTTCGCTCAGCTCCCATTTATCAGGAGGGAGAAGGGGGGGGGGAGGGGGGGGGTGACAGTAGAGGCATCGTATGTCTTCCATGACAGCGGGGACCCCCTTGGGTTAATACACCCCGCTTCGCATCGTTGTTTACTCTTCATTAAACTAAATGCTTTATGCAAATGAGCCGACATGAAGCCAGACGACCAATCTCGAAAGGCTGTGATTTTATCTGATGAGTTCATTCAACTGAAATCTCTCCCTAATTTCCATAATTACACCGGCCTGTTCTCATAATGCAAACTGATTGCTGCAAAAAAAAAAAAAAAAACAAACAAAAAAAAAAAACTATCTGATTAAAAACAAAACAAAAAAATAAATAAATAAAATTGTTCCCGGAGGCCCCCGGAGTTTACATTTTACAAATGTTTCTGTAATCTTTTACTACAGATGGCGCCCCATTATCACTCCTGTGTGTTTATTTAAAGCATAACTCCGGGGCAAACAGCTAAATACACTTAAAATACATACAGTGCCTTGAAAAAGTATTCATACCCCTTGACATTCCCCACATTTTGTCATGTTACATCCAAAAAACGTATTGTATTTTATTGGGATTTTATGTGATAGACCAACACAAAGTGGCTCATAATTGTGAAGTGGAAGGAAAATGATAAATGATACAAATAAATATGTGAAAAGTGTGGGGGGGCATTTGCCCCCCCCCGGAGTCAATACTTTGTAGAACCCCCTTTCTCTACAAGTCTTTTTGGGGATGTCTCTACCAGCTTTGCACATCTAGAGAGGGACATTTTTGCCCATTCTTCTTTGTAAAATATCTCAAGCTCTGTCAGATTGGATGGAGAACGTCTGTGAACAGCAATTTTCAAGACTTGCCAGAGATTCTCAATGGGATTTAGGTCTGGACTGTGACTGGGCCATTCCAACACATGAATATGCTTTGATCTAAACCAGGGGTCTCCAAACTGTCGCCCGAGGGCCATATGTGGCCCTTTGCTAGCCTTTATCTGGCCCTTGGGGCACTATTCCTCCCACTGATACCAACAATGGGGCACTGTATCTTCCACTGATACCAATGATGGAATACTGTTTCTCTTACTAATAGGGGGAATACTCCTCCTCCTATTAACCACCAACCCTGAGGCCATATTTATTCTTACTGATGCTGCTCTCATGAAGTTTTCTGCCCCTGCCAACCACAACCCGGGAAATTCTGAAGGACAATAAAGTGGCCATTTGTTGGAAAAGTTTGGAGACCCCCGATCTAAACCATTCCATTGTAGCTCTGGCTGGATGTTTTGGGTCGTTGTCCTGCTGGAAGGTGAACCTCCGCCCCAGTCTCAAGTCTTTTGCAGACTCTAACAGGTTTTCTTCTAAGATTGTCCTGTATTTGTCTCCATCCATCTTCCCATCAACTCTGACCAGCTTCCCTGTCCCTGCTGAAGAAAACCATCCCCACCACATGATGCTGCCACCGCCATGTTTCACAGTGGGGATGGTGTGTTCAGGGTGATGTGCAGTGTTAGTTTTCCCCACACATAGCGTTTTGCTTTTAGACCAAAAAGTTCAGTTTTGGTCTCATCTGACCAGATCACCTTCTTCCACATGTTTGCTGTGTCCTCCACATGGCTTCTCACAAACTACAAACAGGACTTCTTATGACTTTCTTTCACCAATGTCTTTCTTCTTGTCACTCTTCCATAAAGGTCAGATTTGTGGAGAACACGACTAATAGTTGTCCTGTGGACAGATTCTCCCACCTGAGCTGTGGATCTCTGCAGCTCCTCCAGAGTTACCATGGACCTCTTGGCTCTTCTCTGATGAATGCTCTCCTTGCCCGGCCGGTCAGTTTAGGTGGACGGCCATGTCTTGGTAGGTTTGCAGTTGTGCCATACTCTTTCCATTTTCCGATGATGGATTGAACAGAGCTCCGTGAGATGTTCAAAGCTTGGGGAGCCACAGCCTGGTCTGAATAATATGTCCGGGTTTCAGGTGGAATGAAACCGGGACACATAATTCAAAACCCTGACTGTCTGGGTGAATCCTGGACAGGTGGAAACCCTACATTAGGGTGAAAAACCTTAAAGCTTTACAACCACTTTAAAATAAAAAGTAAAAAAAAAACGAAAAATAAAGAATAAAATAAAAATAGATAGATAAATAAATAAATTGAATACAAATGAAATAAAAATTGATAAATAAATAAATACAAATAAAAAATAGATAAATTATTAAATAAATAAAAATTAAAATAATAAAAATAAAAAAGTGGTGATAGGGATTGGTAACAGATTTAAAAAAAAAATCACCAACATCCCTGAATAGATAATAGAGACAGAGAGTTTTTTTGGGGGTGCTGAGATATTGAAGAATTGTCTTATAGAAATAGACACATATGATAAATAAAAAGTTTGTTCATTGATAAACAAACATTGACATCAATACAGCTTGTGTAAGAGTATAACCATGATATGGGAGTATCTTATCGTGTAGAAGGTGACAATATTGAAGTTATCCTGATGTGACAGAGAGGTTTTTTTGGGGGGATTTTTTAGGTGCTGAGATATTGAAGACAACGATTGATAAAAGAAGTAGATCATTTTATTAAATAGACACATATGATAAAAAAAAATGTGTTCATTGATAAACAAACATTGACATCAATACAGCTTGTATAACCATGATATGGGAGTATCTTATCATGAAGAAGGTGACAATATTGAAGTTATCCTGACATGTTTCGCCACCATAGGCTTCCTCAGGGGATATATTTAGTAACACGGTATACGCCACCGATTTCAGCTCCCAGAGGCTCTAGGTGTTGGCCAGGGCCAAAGATGAAAAGAAAAGGGCTATTACAGGTCTCCAGCCAAGTAAGGTCACCCTTGATGAAACCGTTTCATCAAGGGTGACCTTTCTTGGTTGGAGACCTGTACTAGCCCTTTTCTTTTCATCTGCCTATTACTTGGCAATCAGTGGTTTCTAAATACTACACGGCACCCTTGATTTGGCTGTACATTTACAGCTTGTGTACTTGACCCATTTGGGCCTTTGTTGGCTGCTCTATGTACGTCTCTTGGAACCAGGGGCGGACTGATAACTCATGGGGCCCCCGGGCAATAGGAGATTATGGGGCCCCCAGGCAATCAGAGATTATGGGGCCACACAGTATACACACACACAGTATACAATCACACAGTATACACAGACAGATGTAATAAAAACACAGATTTGTACATACTGTCACTGGTTTTACTGAGGCTGGCAACCCTGATGGGGCCCCCTAGTGGCCCAGGGCCCTCGGGCAGTGCCCGAGTGGCTCAATCGTCAGTCCACCCCTGCTTGGAACCTATCACTTTGGCCCTGGCCGACACCTAGAGCCTCCGCTGAAATTGGTGACGTAAACCGCGTTACTAAATATATCCCCTGAGGAAGCCCATGGTGGCGAAACATGTCAGGATAACTTCAATATTGTCACCTTCTACACGATAAGATACTCCCATATCATAGTTACACAAGCTGTATTGATGTCAATGTTTATTAATGAACACATTTTTTTTTTTATTATTTTACGTGTCTATTTAATAAAATTATCTACTTTTTTTTATCAATCTTTGTCTTCAATATCTCAGCACCTAAACCCCCCCCCCCCCAAAAAAAAACCTCTCTATCTCTATTAAAATAATAAAAATAGTTTTTCATTTGCATGGTATAAAAGCCAATTTTTAGGAAATGATAACATTGTATTCTTTTCTTTTGCGCGTCTTCCATGCCGAATGCCGTTGATAATCTCAAAGCCCGGAGCCGGCAGCTTTGACCTCAGTGCTGCGTGTTTGCGGTTATTGACACACAATTAAAAAATGATAGATTCCCTTAAAATCCATGCCGGTCTTTGAGGGAAGAGTAATTATTCGCTCTCGTTGGAGCTCCTCGCCTCTTGTTTCTTTCTTGAAGCCATAATACATTTTGTAGTTTTATCGGGAGGGGAAAAAAAGAACCATCTTGTGTAAGAGTATAACCATGGTATGGGAGGATCTTATCATGTAGAAGGTGACAATATTGAAGTTATACTGACATGTTTCGCCACCATAGGCTTCCTCAGGGGATATATTTAGTAACACGGTATACGTCACCGATTTCAGCTCCCAGGGGTTCTAGGTGTCGGCCAGGGCCAAAGATGAAAAGAAAAGGGCAATTACAGGTCTCCAGCCAAGTAAGGTCACCCTTGATGAAACCGTTTCATCAAGGGTGACCTTTCTTGGTTGGAGACCTGTACTAGCCCTTTTCTTTTCATCTGCCTAATACTTGGCAATCAGTGGTTTCTAAATACTACACGGCACCCTTGATTTGGCTGCACATTTACAGCTTGTGTACTTGACCCATTTGGGCCTTTGTTGGCTGCTCTATGTACGTCTCTTGGAACCAGGGGCGGACTGATAACTCATGGGGCCCCCGGGCAATAGGAGATTATGGGGCCCCCAGGCAATCAGAGATTATGGGGCCACACAGTATACACACACACAGTATACAATCACACAGTATACACAGACAGATGTATAAAAAACACAGATTTGTACATACTGTCACTGGTTTTACTGAGGCTGGCAACCCTGATGGGGCCCCCTAGTGGCCCAGGGCCCTCGGGCAGTGCCCGAGTGGCTCAATCGTCAGTCCACCCCTGCTTGGAACCTATCACTTTGGCCCTGGCCAACACCTAGAGCCTCCGCTGAAATTGGTGACGTAAACCGCGTTACTAAATATATCCCCTGAGGAAGCCCATGGTGGCGAAACATGTCAGGATAACTTCAATATTGTCACCTTCTACACGATAAGATACTCCCATATCATGGTTATACAAGCTGTATTGATGTCAATGTTTATCAATGAACACATTTTTTTTAAATTATATGTGTCTATTTAATAAAATGATCTACGTTTTTTTTTTTATCAATCTTTGTCTTCAATATCTCAGCACCTAAAAAATCCCCCAGCAAAAAAAACTCTCTGTCTCTATTAAAATAATAAAAATAGTTTTTCATGGTTTAAAGGCCAATTTGTGGAGTTGATAACATTGTATTCTTTTCTTTTGCGCGTCTTCCATGCCAAATGCCGTTGATAATCTCAAAGCCCGGAGCCGGCAGCTTTGACCTCAGTGCTGCGTGTTTGCGGTTATTGACACACAATTAAAAAATGATAGATTCCCTTAAAATCCATGCCGGTCTTTGAGGGAAGAGTAATTATTCGCTCTCATTGGAGCTCCTCGCCTCTTGTTTCTTTCTTGAAGCCATAATACATTTTGTAGTTTGTATTAGGAGGGGAAAAAAAAAGAACCAGCAGACATAATTATTTAAAACGCACCAACCAGGTTCTCGGGGCCCTTTGCGTGTCTCACAGGCAAATCGCTAAACACAAAAAAAAAAAAAAAAAATTATAAAAAAAAATAAAAAGCACAATCCGGACGTATTTAATTGCGAAAGTAACAGAAATAAATTCAGCTCTAGTCGAGCGGATTAATTGAGACGCTTTTGCCATTTACCCATGGATAAACATCCAGGCCGCTTCTCGGCGGAATGAAAAATGATTTGACTTGAGAACTGCGAGTGTCATCGCCTCCAGCCAATGAATCTTTAAACAAACGGAAAAGCGATCTGTCAGAATGAAGAGCCATTACCTAATTCTGCTCCGCTCAGCCGTTCCCGGATCATGACAAGCGCCGGCCCAAACTTTACACAACTTCCAAAAACAAATAATTCATCTCCATGTTCTTCTCCTGACTTCTCCGACACGACCGGCCGCTCAATCTTCCGCCATCCGACCGATCGACACAGAGAAGAGCGGATATCACATACCCAAGAGAAAGAGGAGGAGCTTGTCCGGATAGAAGGGGGCGGGGTCTTCTCTCCTCAGTGGGAGGGGCCACATTGTGTCGCTTTTTTTGTCAAGTTTTATTAACAAATTAATTTAATTTTAGCGAATTAATACGTTTTGTCCTGAGCTTTTTTTAATTCAAAACAAAGCAAATAAATTCCAATTAATCTTAAGCCCACTAGATTCCCCCCTTACATCAGAGTCCCCAGCATAGCCCCCCTCATAGCATCCTACATCAGAGTCCCCAGCATAGCCCCCCTCATATCTCCTTACATCAGAGCCCCCAGCATAGCCCCCCTCATAGCTCCTTTACATCAGAGTCCCCAGCATAGCACCCCTCATAGCACTTTACATCAGAGTCCCCAGCATAGCCCCCCTCATAGCACTTTACATCAGAGTCCCCAGCATAGCCCCCTTCATAGCTCCTTTACATCAGAGTCCCCAGCGTAGCCCCACTCAACGCCCCCTTTACATCAGAGTCCCCAGCATAGCCCCCCTCATAGCACTTTACATCAGAGTCCCCAGCATAGCCCCCCTCATAGCTCCTTACATCAGAGTCTCCAGCATAGCCCCCCTCATAGCACTTTACATCAGAGTCCCCAGCATAGCCCCCCTCATAGCACCCTACATCAGAGTCCCCAGCATAGCCCCTCTCATAGCACTTTACATCAGAGTCCCCAGCATAGCCCCCCTCATATCTCCTTACATCAAAGCCCCAGCATAGCCCCCCTCATAGCACCTTACATCAGAGTCCCCAGCATAGCCCCACTCATAGCACCTTACATCAGAGTCCCCAGCATAGCCCCCCTCATAGCCCCCTTTACATCAGGGTCCCCAGCATAGCCCCCATCATAGCCCCCTTTACATCATTGTCCCCAGCATAGCCCCCCTCATAGCCCCCTTTACATCAGAGTCCCCAGCATAGCCTCCCTCATAGCCCCCTTTACATCAGGGTCCCCAGCATAGCCCCCATCGTAGCCCCCTTTACATCAGATTCCCCAGCATAGCCCCCCTCATAGCTCCTTTACATCAGAGTCCCCAGCATAGCCCCCCTCATAGCACTTTACATCAGAGTCCCCAGCATAGCCCCCTCATAGCACTTTACATCAGAGTCCCCAGCATAGCCCCCTCATAGTCCCCTTTATATCAGGGTCCCCAGCATAGCCCCCCTCATAGCCCCCTTACATCAGAGTCGCCAGCATAGCCCCCCTCAAAGCCCCCTTTACATCAGAGTCCCCAGCATAGCCCCCCTCATATCTCCTTACATCAGAGCCCCCAGCATAGCCCCCCTCATAGCTCCTTTACATCAGAGTCCCCAGCATAGCACCCCTCATAGCACTTTACATCAGAGTCCCCAGCATAGCCCCCCTCATAGCACTTTACATCAGAGTCCCAAGCATAGCCCCCCTCATATCTCCTTACATCAGAGTCCCCAGCATAGCCCCCCTCATAGCACCTTACATCAGAGTCCCCAGCGTAGCCCCACTCAACGCCCCCTTTACATCAGAGTCCCCAGCATAGCCCCTCTCATAGCACTTTACATCAGAGTCCCCAGCATAGCCCCCCTCATAGCTCCTTACATCAGAGTCTCCAGCATAGCCCCCCTCATAGCACTTTACATCAGAGTCCCCAGCATAGCCCCCCTCATAGCACCCTACATCAGAGTCCCCAGCATAGCCCCTCTCATAGCACTTTACATCAGAGTCCCCAGCATAGCCCCCCTCATATCTCCTTACATCAAAGCCCCAGCATAGCCCCCCTCATAGCACCTTACATCAGAGTCCCCAGCATAGCCCCACTCATAGCACCTTACATCAGAGTCCCCAGCATAGCCCCCCTCATAGCCCCCTTTACATCAGGGTCCCCAGCATAGCCCCCATCATAGCCCCCTTTACATCATTGTCCCCAGCATAGCCCCCCTCATAGCCCCCTTTACATCAGAGTCCCCAGCATAGCCTCCCTCATAGCCCCCTTTACATCAGGGTCCCCAGCATAGCCCCCATCGTAGCCCCCTTTACATCAGATTCCCCAGCATAGCCCCCCTCATAGCTCCTTTACATCAGAGTCCCCAGCATAGCCCCCCTCATAGCACTTTACATCAGAGTCCCCAGCATAGCCCCCTCATAGCACTTTACATCAGAGTCCCCAGCATAGCCCCCTCATAGTCCCCTTTATATCAGGGTCCCCAGCATAGCCCCCCTCATAGCCCCCTTACATCAGAGTCGCCAGCATAGCCCCCCTCAAAGCCCCCTTTACATCAGAGTCCCCAGCATAGCCCCCCTCATAGCACCTTACATCAGAGTACCCAGCATAGCCCCCCTCATAGCCCACTTTACATCAGAGTCCCCAGCATAGCCCCCTCATAGCACTTTACATCAGAGTCCCCAGCATAGCCCCCCTCATAGCCCCCTTACATCAGAGTCGCCGGCATAGCCCCACTCATAGCTCCTTTACATCAGAGTCCCCAGCATAGCCCCCTCATAGCTCCTTACATCAGAGTCCCCAGCATAGCCCCTCTCATAGCACTTTACATCAGAGTCCCCAGCATAGCCCCCCTCATAGCTCCTTACATCAGAGTCCCCAGCATAGCCCCCTCATAGCTCCTTACATCAGGGTCCCCAGCATAGCCCCTCTCATAGCACTTTACATCAGAGTTCCCAGCATAGCCCCCCTCATAGCTCCTTACATCAGAGTTCCCAGCATAGCCCCCTCATAGCACCTTACATCAGAGTCCCCAGCATAGCCCCCTCATAGCACCATACATCAGAGCCCCCATCAGAGGCTCCCTTACATCAGTGTCCCCATCAGAGTCCTCCTTACATTATAGTCCCCATCAGAGTCTCCCCTTGCGTTAGCATTCCCCATCAGAGTCCCCCTAACATGTGAGTTCCCATTAGAGTCCCCCCTTACATCATGGCCCCCATGATAGCCCCCTGCCTACATCAGTGTCCCCATCAGAGTCCCCCTTACATAAAAGTCTCCATCAGAGTTCCGCCTTACATCAGTGTCCACATCAGAGTCCCCCCTTATATTAGAGTCCCCATCAGAGTCCTCCCATATATCAGGGCCCTCATCAGAGTCCCCCTTATATTAGGGCCCCCATCAGAGTCTCCACTTACATGAGAGTCCCCATCAGAATCCCCCTTACAACAGGGTCCCCATCAGAGTCTCCACTTACATGAGAGTCCCCATCAGAGTCCCCCTTTCATCAGGGTCCCCATCAGAGTCTCTACTTACATGAGAGTCCCCATCAGAGTCTCTACTTACATGAGAATCCCCATCAGAATCCCCCTTTCATCAGGTTCCCCATCAGAATCCCCCTTACATCTGGGGCCCCATCAGAGTCTCCCTTACATCAAGGTACCCATCAGAGTCCAGCTTTACTGACATACAGCATGGCTGTAGCAGCAGGTGGAGGAGAAGTGGGTCTGGATGAAGGAAGTACCATCCTCCTGTAAATGCTGGGGCAAGCACGTGATTGGTTGTCAGGCAGCTGGGGGGTCCCAATAACCAACAATGGTACAATGACAGTGAAGCAGGGGAAACCTAAACTGGAGACTGGAGGGGGGGGGGTTGGAGATGTTGGGAAGAAGCAAAGACCATAGACTGACCTGAAGACCTGTGTGAGAGGCCACTGACCCCGGCTGCGGGCCGGATAAAATCCTGCAGTGGGGCACATTTGGCTCGTGGGTAATAGAAAGGACCGATATCAGTTTTGTTTTTCGCTGTGTCCCCTTGGCGAGATTTCTCTTTACTTCCTGTTCTATAAGAACAATAGGAGCGATGTTGAGTGAGGCTGTATCCACACTTGAGCCGAGTGTCTTAAGCCATTTTCGTATGTGCGCCCCAAAGGAGTGGATAAAGTTCATGTAGCGCCCTCCTTGTATAGGATGCTGGGTAAGTTTAGGTTTTGGCTCCTTCTGTAATCAAGGAAGCAGTGATTGTTTGGTCTGGTCTGTTCAGGGTTTCACAGGCCGGGGGAGTTTGATAGCTTTCCCCTGACTCTGGGAGAAGCTTCTAGAGCTTAGGAAGGGAGATTCAGAAAACCAGCCTGAAAATGTATCATGCTCCAGCCAATCCCTGGAGAGGAGTGTCCAGAAGGGGACTGGAAAGGTGATCAATAGCCTGAAGCACTGGACAGCTGCGTTCCTTCTCCCCAGGAGGGTTCCAGAGCCTGAGGGGCATCCCATGGACTGTGCAGCTGTTATAGAGGTCTCAGTGGTGTCAGGGCTGAGAGCCTGGATGGATCTGCTTAGAAGTAGATTCCATCACAAGGGGTCTTCTCTGGAGAAGGACTGTCTCACCCACTGAACCGTGTCTGGAAGGTGTCACCTGTCCTGAAGACTTGTGATTAAAGTCCCTAAATTGATCCCTGTTACTGTGCAGTGTTCTGAAGATGACATGGGCTACCAGTAGTTTTTTGGTCATAGGTACAAGCTAACCAGATGCCAAAGAATCCAGCCACGTGGTCTACAGTTGTGGAGCCTTAGACCCCTGATTTGACACAGGTTCCTCTCCCCCAGTGGTGGCTGATGGTTTATTTTGGGGGCAACAAACAATGTACCCACTGCCACCCCCCCCGGTCAGTCGGGTCACCCGCACCCCCATCCCCCATGGGTCAGTTGGGTCAAACAGTTTGGCCCTGCCCCAGCTCTCTCCTCATTAGCTCACTGGCTGTGATTGGCAGTAGTGGGGGCCAATGGTTACCGTTAGGGTTAGGCTGTCTCAACCAATGAGGAGGGAGAGACCCTGGGGAGCCAATGCTCTTGTGCACATCACTGGATCAAGATGGGGCTCGGGTAAGTATTAGGGGGGCTGGGGGCACTGCTGCACACAGAAGATTTTTTAACTTTAAGCATAGAATGCATGAAGGTAAAAAACCTTCAGCCTTTTCGACCACTTTAAGGAGAAGATTGTCCTCCAATTGCTATGTGCTAATCATTTTTGGAGTATCCTATGCCGTAACCCAACCTTTCTCAACCTTTTTAACACAGAGGAACCCTTGAAATAACTCTCCAGTCTCAGGGAACCTTCCACTTCACAATTATGAGTCACTTTGTGTTGGTCTATCACATAAAATCCCAATAAAATACATTTACGCTTTTGGGTGTAACATGACAAAATGTGGAAGATTTCAAGGGGTATGAATACTTTCTCAAGGCACTGTATTTAAGGCATCGATGAGCATTTTCCTCTCTCTTGCTGAAGAGTAACGGAGAAGACGATTGTTATTTGAAAGTCTTTGGAGGGTTTGTTTCCAGCTGTAGTAATATGACATCCATCAGGAAGACGGAGCTAGCTCCCGTGTCAGCATATCAAAGGCTGTGCATCCCAAGGGCGTCCCCGGGGTCAGGACGGGGCACCCTTCAACAATTCTATTTCATTCTCTTTCTCTGAAATCAGTAACAAGGCTAAAGGCAGAAAACCGAGAGATGAACTGGGACGTGATTTCAGAATAATTATTCAACGATCTCCAACCAGAGGATGACATGACACATAAGATACACATAAAGCATCATCAGATATCTTCATGCTTCTTCAGAATTTTATTCTTAGCTTGTAAAGCGTCTAGCATGTATGGCATAGTTGCAAAATAACATACTGAGTTATAGGCATTGCCGAGTCAAAGATATGCTCCTCAGCTTCCCTACCTCAGCAGTTTGCAGGGGCCACATCTGCCGAGGTTGAGATGGCGGACAAGAGATCGGCAGCCAAGTGAGAGCTCCCCCAATGTCAGACTAATAATACTCAGCTTTTCTGGAAGACCCATTTACTTTGGGGTGCTTCTCTTTGAGTGCTACCGGAGTACTGCAGTTCCAGGGGGTGGCTCCCCTATATCCTCAGGCCTAGGATCTCTCCAGCTGCCCACCTGGGTTACCAAAACTACTTTTCTGTTTCAAATACCACTTTGACATGCGTTTAAAGACCCAGTCTGTCTGTACAGTATAGCCCCGTGCTGACTTAGCACCATCCACAGGCAAGTTAACTCTTCAATAAAATAAAGAAGTTGAATCGGTTGAACCGGTTTCGTCACAGTCTCGTGACTTTCTCTGGGAATTGTCCAGAGGAAGTCACGAGACTGTGACGAAACTGGTAGGAGGAGCTTGATCGGCTGACGAGGAAGGAAGTGAGGTGTCTTTTGTACTACAGGCCAAGGACGGGGAGAACGCTGGGAACCATAGCTGCAGATTCGGTCTCCAGTTGACATTATCACCCCCTTTTTTTCTGTCCATTAGGCTTGTTTTTATTTTGCTAAATATGAGTGTACATCTATGTGGGATTTTAAATTTAATAAACCTGTTTCAAAATGTTATCACACCATTGCAAGTTTCTATTGTCTTTCACATGTGATATACGAGGAGATTGCTGGTAGCCAGGAGGCAAGAGGCTTGTGATCAGGAGGAAGGAATGATCTTTGTAGCAGAATTTAAGCCATAACTAACCACTACATGAAAGAGGAACCATAGGAGGATCTTCCCAAGCTGATAATATTATCTATCCACAGGCTTTTTTTAAAAGCCCTTAAGGCGGTGGTTCTCAACCCTGTCCTCAAGTACCCCCAACAGGCCATGATGGCAGGTTTTCCTTTATCTTGCATAAGTGCTTTAAATCAGCGTCAATGGCTTGGCATTATGGACAGCTATTTTATCTAGGAGAAATTCCCAAAACATGGCCTGTTGGGGGTACTTGAGGACAGGGTTGAGAACCACTGCCTTAAGATGAAGGTACACCTGGTGGGGCGTGTGTGCACACCACATGAAGAAATCACCATCACTGTTTATTATGTTTGGACTGTTAAAATATTAAGAATTTTTTGTGCAATACACGGAGCACATGCACTCTCCTTATATATAGTTTTTGGACATTGCATGAAGATTTTATCATCTTGTTCTATGTTTATGTTTGCATAATGGACTTTTTATATGATTGAGGATATGTGTGCATTACACGGAGCACATGCACTTTAATTATGTATTATATTTATGTTTGTTTTTTTTTCACATTATAGGATATATGCATGAGTTATTAGTTTAATATTCATTTTTTTAATTAGCTTTATTTATTTTTAGCGCGGCATATTTGGTATATTAGTTTATAAGGTTCAAGGAAGGATCATTCAAGGATTTGTCCAGGGAGCTGTCCAGCATCTCAGCTGGCTCAGCATGAAGAAGAGACACCACCAGACACAGCAGAGATGAGGGATCGAAGGCTCAGACCCGGGGTCCTGACAATACATGTTGGTAGAAGAGAATGGTTACCCTGGACCTCCCTGCGAGGAACACAATCCAGGAGATTTGTGTCCTGAACAGTTTTCGATCAATAGATTTTAATTGAAATTTAAAGTAACTAACACTTAAGCCGCTACATGAATATGAACCACTAACACTGCTCAAGAAGTTGTACAATATATAGACAATACAAGGCACAAGAGGCATCTTGAATAGTACAAAGACAAGGCGTTCCTATAATAAGAAGCATACCTGATGTACAGACAGAAGACCCCTAAGGCATGCTCATAGCCCGCTCGGTGTTGTGACCGAGGTCAGTAGATAGCTGCAGGAAAAGTGGCCTACAGGATGACATTGTGCACAAAGAATAGGAGAGCATGGGAGAAGAAGGAGAGGAAGAAAACTGTTTTAATGAAATAGAGGTTCTCAGCCTGACTCTCTGTTGTTTTAGGTCAGGGGTATTGACTTAAAATCCACAGAGGTCTGGTCAGTAAAATTTTCTTCCAGCAGGAGTCCGAATCTCATGTTTGTGCTGTCATATAGTCATATATATATATATACAGTGGAACCTCGGATTACAAGCATAATCCATTCCAGGAGAATGCTCGTAATCCAAAGTACTCGCATATCAAAGCGAGTTTCCCCATTGAAGTCAATGGGGAAACTCATTCCGCATTGACTTCAATGGCATGCAATACCGCATGCGGCCAGAGGTGGGGGGGTGCCGGAGAGCCTCGGAAATGGCCGGAAAGGCCCGAGCACACCTCGGCTGACCTCAGCAAACCTCGGAAAGACTCAGTTCCCCGAGGTTTTGCCGAGGTCAGCCAAGCTGTCCTCGGGCCTTTCCGTGCATTTCTGAATGGCGCCGATCGGCTCCAGCGCCCCCCCCCCATCTCAGGCCAAACGCGGTACTGCACATGCTTTGGCCTGAATCGTGCTCGTTTTGTGAGACAACACTCGCAAACTGAGTTACGACTTTTAAAAATACAGTGCTCGTATTGCGAAACGCTCGTTAACCACGTTACTCGCAATCCGAGGTTCCACTGTATATAGACAAAAAAAGACCCCCATTACGCCTGAAGTCCCTATCACAATGCCCCCTAAACATCAGATGCCCTCCTTAGAGTGCCGCTGTCAGGACCTGGACCTGAACCCACAACTTCTGCTGCATCCGGCAGTAGCTCTTCTCCCTGAGCCCCCTGAGATGCCGGACGGACAGCTCTCTGTCTGATTCCTTGGATAATCTTGTCTTGTGCCTTGCTTCTGGTGAACCTTGAACTCTTTGCTCCTTACATGAACTTCTTATTTAAGCCATGCCTCTGCACTTCCTGTTTGTCAGATTATTGTGCTCTCCCCAACCAATATCTTTCTCCTTTGCGTACCTGCAGCTGTCCTTATCTCCACTATGACTCTTTACTGACCTTTGGCTTGTTCCTTGACTACACTTCCGCTTGATCCCAACCTGCAACCACTTGTTACTGACCTTTGGCTTGTTCCTTGACTACACTTCCGCTTGATCCCAACCTACAACCACTTGTTACTAACCTTTGGCTTGTGTACTGACTACACTTCTGCTTGAACCCTACCTGCTATATGTGTTACTGGACCCCGGCTTTCTCACATCCTGGTAGGGGGATTCTGGAACTGACACACAGCAAAAGCCATCCCTACAATCAGGAGCTCTGGTGAACACCGGTCAGTACTTAGACCCCGCACCTCGGGTGAGAACGTGTCATCCTCCAGGGTAACCTGCTTGTGTACTTATCCTGCTGGTCAGTGGGAGCCTCTCTACTGCTATAGCTACTGGTCTCCGATCCTGACCCTGACTGCGCTCTGAGCCCACCCAGTTGTGTGACAACAGCGAATGAATATTCGCTATTCTCACACTAATCCTTCTCCCGGCCAATCAGGAAGTGGGTTATGAGACCTGTTTCCCGATAGGCCAAAATGCCAGGCGATCCTATTGGATGCCAAGAGGAGGGAGGAGGAGGAGAGAGCAGAGTGGAGAGCACGGCCGAAAGAGAAGACCCGCCGACCCACCACCCGCAGCGGCGCTCCCCGGCTCGAACAGGGGAGGGGAGATCAGAGTGAGGAGGTAAGGAGGCAGTTTGTCTCCCCCGCATTCATTTTCCCAGGGGGGGGGTGGACCAACTCATCTCCTGCCAGGGGGGGGGTTGGCGGTTGGCATGCCCCCCCCCTGTATTATCAAGCACCAGTCACCACTGAATCTGAATGGCCACATAACAAACTTCTACAATGAGCTATGGCAAGCATGCATGCACCCAAAACCTTTCTTTTCTTTTTCTCTTTCTTTTTCTTTTTTGTCTTTTTTGTCTCTTTCTTTTTCTCTGTCTCTTTTTTTTCTCTTTGTTTTTCTTTGTCTCTTTTTTTTTGTCTCTTTCTTTTTACCTTTCTCTTATTTTTTCTTTCTTTTCTTTTTTTACTTTTTCTTTTTTTCTCGTTGTCTCTTTTTTTTTCTCTGTCTCTTTTTTTCTATATTTCTTTTTCTCTTTCTCTTTCCTTTTCTGTCTTTTTTCTTTGTCTGTTCGTTTTTCTCTCTCTTTTATTTCTTTATTTATATTTTTGTTATTATTTTTTTTTCTCTTTCTTTTGTCCTTCTTTTTCTCTTTATCTCTTTCTTTCCCTTTCTTTCCTGTGTATATGGGCCCCTATCGCAGACAGATCTTTTGTTGCAGGTAAGCAGAATAAGGATCAGACCTCAGTTCTCCAGCTGCCTGTGATGAATCCAAGATGAATTCTTTGTGCCCCAGGTGAGATTAAATGCAAAATGCTCAGGTTTGAGTGGAGTGCCCCTTTAACATAACCTCAGTTCATGAAAATACAAAGTGCTTTCTTCTTCCCGAACCAACATATTTACTTTGCCGTTGGGTGTGAAGGGAATGTTTGGCACCACGGGTTGTCTTTAAGTATAAATCCACTTTAGAGTCAGTGGCGGAGAATGGAGAGAACCCTTCAGACAATTAGAGTGTTGTGCATTTAGCCCTATGAATTAATTATCCGGCACTGGAGCGGAGCCGCTAATAATAAATAGGATGCCATTAAATATTAATCTCTGACAACAGTGCGGAGGCCTTGTAAAGCATTTATGACACCGGTGATTGTGTAACGTCAGGGTGAGGTGAGGAGGAAAACAAGGCGAGAAATCAACATTTCAGGATCTAAATTATCATCAGCAAAGACATCGGAGGAACGCTTTAGAAGATAAGAACTGCTGGAACTATTGGGATGGTGAAAATGGGTGTGGCCTATAAACAAAAATCTGATTTATTGTAGTGTAGCGGTCCTAAGATGTGGTAGCTGTATTCGTTTTCCTTTTTTGGGCTTTTTATCCCTTATTTTCAGCTGGTGATCTGGCCAGTAACACCCTTCCTGTCCCAGGGTGACAACGCCCACTCGCTGTACTGTCTCTAGGGTGTCACCCGAGGCTGCTCATCTGATTTGGGCTACAAGCACCTCCCCGTCTTTTCACCTCTGTGGGTGGGAGGAATTTTTTGTAGTTCACAGCGGATATCTGGGAAAGCTGAGATTTCAGGTCAGTACACAGGAAGTGACAAGTTTACTTGAATTCTGGGAAAAAGCCAATCAATACATTTCTGCACTTACTGAAAATGGATTTATTAGGTATGAGCTCGCAATTCTGAACCCTCCTGAGCTATTCCGCTGGGAAGCTGTCAAACCAACCTCCAATCCACAGGGGTGCGCAGCCTATAGTATTAGGGGTGAGCACCCCAAAGCTCAAACACACATGACGTTCTCTGCCGCCTCAGCTGCACTGGGCAGGGAATAAATGAGAAGTGCTGAGCGGCTTCCTGTTCATACACAAACTGAAGCATAGTAAGCAGTAAGTAAAACAGTGTACTATGCTTCAGCTATGAATGAACACAGTGAGTGAGTGTGTTCATGTTAGAAAAGGAAGGGGGCCAGTCATTTACATATTTACTAACTTCTTCCCCTGCTCTCCACCCTGAAACATCCTAACAGCATCCGAAGGGAGAGGAGAGGAGGGAAGCCAGCAGCACTGCAGGGGGCGCAAAACAGGGGGAAGCCTGAGCAATAGGGGGAAATTGGCACGGCACAGAGCGATTAGGGTACACTTGGCACACCCCCTGCGCACACCTATGATCCAATCATAGGCGGCGGAGACATCTCCTGCCCCATAGCCGCACGTATGCAAGGGGTGTGTATATATGTGGCTGCGGGGGGGAGGGGAGGGATGTCTCCGCCACCTATGATTGGATGTTGGTTTTGACAGCTTCCCTGCAGGATAGGTCGGGCAGATTCAGGTCTCCTATCCCAACCCGCCTGGGTTCATCCCTGCTCCTTAGCGCCTCTGTTGTAGAGCTAGAGGTGCAGCAAAATCTTCAGCATCCGACACTTCCAGGTGTGTCAAATGTCTGCACCTCCTTGCCGTCTGCTGTATTTTCCCCACCGGGCACTTCAGTGGCGGCTGGTGTAATTTTTTTTGGGGGGGGGGGGCGGCAATCATTATGCCACCAAACCCCCCCCCGTCCATTGGTCGGTGGGACGGTCAGTCACACTTACCCCATCGCGGCTTCCCATGCTCGGCGGCGGCCTCCTGTTCCTCAGCTCTCGATGGTCTCCACGGCGGTCGGCGGCTTCCGTTTCCTCCCTCCTTCTTGACGGCCATCGGGGGGGTCTTCTCTCTTTGGCCAATCAGAAAATGGGTCTCACACCCGCTTCTGATTGGCCAGATTGAGAATCAGTGTTACAACAGCGAACGTTCATTCGCTGTTGTAACACCTGGGTGGGTTCACCTGGCTGGGTGCTCTGCGCCATGAACCCCCCCTATTTTGAAGCCTATTAGAGCCTATGGCTCTAATGAGGTGCTTCAAAAAAACACCCCCGACATTGTAATTCAGGCGCCCGGCATCCTGAAAGGGGTCGGACGCCTGATGCTATGCATGAATCTATCCATTATTCATATGGGGGGGGGGGGTGGCAAGGATAGAGGGGGTGGCGCCGGGGTGCCCCTAATGGACGGGCCACCACTGTTTGTATTTCTTAGTAGTTGTAAAGGCAGAAGGTGCATTCTGTGCATTAAGATTAAAAAAAAAACTTCTGTGTGCCGCAGTCCCCCTAATACTTACCTGAGCCCCACCCCGCGATGTGGCACGAGAGACTCGGCTGCCCGGGACTCTCCCTCCTCATTGACCGAGAGAGCAGCGACGCGCCATCGACCTCCGCTCCTGTCAATCAAAATCAGTGAACCAATGAGGAGAGGGAGGGGGCGGGGCCGAGCCGCGGCTCCGTGTCTGACTGGGGGGGGGCAATTGGCAAGAGGGAGGGGCCAGGAGTGGCGGCGAGGGACCCAAGAAGAGGAGGAGGGTCCGGGCTACTCTGTGCAAAACCATTACACAGAGCATGGAAGTATAACAAATGTTTGTTATTTTTAAACAACAAAAAACCGAGACTTTAGTATCACTTAATACATTATTACAATATTGTATTTAAATTTTAAATGTAACAAATATGTCTCTTTAACAGATAAGGCTGAACCACAATGAAGATAGAAGAATAAAGAGTGTTGGGACTCTGTTGATTATTTAAAGTTTTCTTTTTTATGACAGATACCTGCAATGGCCGGTGTGTTAGAAGAACCCCCCTATCCCAGGGGTGCTCAACCTTTCCAAGAGCGAGGGCCACTTTATTTTATTTTTTGTTTTTGAATAGCACAATGAACATTTTCCTCCTGCAGCTGCTGAATTTCAGCCGGAGGGAGAGGAGGAGAAGCCAGCTTTCAGCGGTTGCAGGAGGAAAATGGAGACGATTGGTCCCTGTATATGCCGCCCCTCCTATCCAGGTGTAACAAATAATGTGACAGAAAGACCGAACGGGCCCCATGCACCATGGGGAGGGGAGGGGAGGGGGGGGGGGTCACCATCGCGACCCCTGATGCTACACCAGTGGTTGAGGGGTTGTGGTAAAAACACATTTCAATTATGAGGTTTTACCACCCCCCCAAACTGCAAATGTTATGTAAATGAGCCCATAAATTAGATTTTTGCAAAGCAGAATGGGCAATAATGTCCCTCTCTAGTTGTGCAAAGCTGGTAGAGACATCCCCAAAAAGACTTGTAGAGAAAGGGGGTTCTACAAAGTATTGACTCCGGGGGGCACCATACAAATGCCCCCCCCCCTCCACACTTTTCACATATTTATTTGTATCATTTATCATTTTCCTTCCACTTCACAATTATGTGACACTTTGTGTTGGTCTATCACATAAAATTCTAATAAAATACATTTACGCTGACAACGTGGGGAATTTCAAGGGGTGTGAATACTTTTTCTAGGCAGTGTTTATTTTAATATACCAATCACATCATTCTGCTGAAGAGTAAGCCTGGGGAAGGCGGGTCAAATTCAGAAAATTCTGTGCAAATTTTGGGGAAAAATGTATAAAAATTTCCTGGAGTTGCACTTTAATTCCAGAAATGGGCTGGGAGGAGCTGACTCAGCACTGACATTAGCTTTATGTTCCTCTGGATGTTTCTGGTGGAATTAATTAAGGTCGGAAGTATGAATTGCGCCGTTCATTAACATTAATGAGCCGCAGATTGGGGATGAAGTCAGCATTATATAAATAAATTGAAATAATAAATGGATCACCTTAAACACATCGCCAGGATTAGAGCGAGTGTATGATGGGGGAAGGGGGCTCTGGTGACTTGTAATGTATTCACTCCGATGCTCCGCCTGTGATGTGAATGCCGAAATCAGATTCCTTCTGTGTACAGCGGCCTGTGGAAGGCAGAACCACCGCATCACATGTACAATGTATCCACAACCAAAAAATGTCATATATTTCATCTCATGGGCCCCTTCACAGCATTTTTATGCGCTTTTGGGATTTAAAAAGTGGAAGAAAAATGAATGAGAAATCCTATGGAACCAATCACACCAGGAATAGTGCCCCATCATTGGTGTCAGTGGGAGGAATAGTGTCCCATCATTGGTGTCAGTGGGAGGAATAGTGCCCCATCATTGACGTTAGTGGGAGGAATAGTGCCCCATTGTTGGTGTCAGTGGCAGGAATAGTACCCCATCGTTAGTGTCAGTGGGAGGAATAGTGCCCCATTGTTGGTGTCAGTGGGAGGAATAGTGCCCCATTGTTGGTATCAGTGGGAGGAATAGTGTCCCATCATTGGTGACAGTGAGAGGAATAGTGTCCCATCATTGGTGTCAGTGGGAGGAATAGTGCCCCGTTGTTGGTGTCAGTGGGAGGAATAGTGTCCCATCGTTGGTGTCAGTGGGAGGAATAGTGCCCCATTGTTGGTGTCAGTGGGAGGAATAGTGCCCCATTGTTAGTGTCAGTGGGAGGAATAGTACCCCATCATTGGTGTCAGTGGGAGGAATAGTGTCCCATCATTGGTGTCAGTGACAGGAATAGTGCCCCATCGTTAGTGTCAATGGGAGGATGAGTGCCCCATCATTGGTGTCAGTGTGAGGAATAGTGCCCCATCGTTGGTGTCAGTGGGAGGAATAGTGTCCCATCATTGGTGTCAGTGGGAGGAATAGTGCCCCTTTGTTGGTGTCAGTGGGAGGAATAGAGCCCCATTGTTGGTATCAGTGGGAGGAATAGTGCCCCATCATTGGCATCAGAGGGAGGAATAGTGCCCCATCGTTGGTGTCAGTGGGAGGAATAGTGCCCCATTGTTGGTGTCAGTGGGAGGAATAGTGCCCCATTGTTGGTGTCAGTGGGAGGAATAGTGCCCCATTGTTGGTGTCAGTCTGCTGGGGTTACTGACATCACATCCAAGATGGTGGCACCCAGCAGCAGTCTCAGGCAGGTTTTTAATGGAGAAATAACATGCTTACGATCTGGTTGTCTTGTAGGGAGATCGTTTTAGAATGAATGGTGACAGAGTCTCTGTAATATCTCTTACTGTACAGGCTGTATATACAGATGGACCAAATCTGACCCGACCAGCCGCATTCTCGGGGAATCTGCCGCGGACATCGAATGTCGTATTGTTGCACCTTCCATTACATCCAGCCAGGCAGCCCCCCCCCCCCCCCGGGGGAAAAGCTCCAGCGCTCAGGAAAAAAACTAAAAATCCTCGTGTTCAATGAAAAAGCAATTGTTAGTTGACAACAACGAATGTCATTTAAGAAAAAAAAAAAAGAATCGTTGAAAGGCGATCTATTAAGTCCATCTAACAAGTCACCAGATAAAGCTTGTGATTGGAGTGCGCTCCATTATATTCCAGAGAGACGATCGTTTTGGAACATCTTCCCTGAAAACACAATGAGTGACTGAAGCAGAACTACAGCAAAATAACAAGATACAAATACATTGCCCATTAACCCCTTCATGCCCAAGGCTAAAACAAATGCTAATGCCTGAGCACAATTTTGCAACTTTGACATGTGTTAGTAAAACCGTAAATATCATCGTTACTACTTTGTGTATCTGGGTAGATCAGACATTTGTTTTCTTCAGGACGAATCGGTAATGGTAATGGATATCTCCTGATTTTTCCATCTGCCCCCTATGTAACATCATCACATTGCTTGATTGATATATTGCCTTAAATATTGTTTTTTCCTTGTATGTGATTAATTACATTGTTATTGATCATGTGCCAATCAAATTACAGAAATCTTCCTGATGAAGCGGCTCAGTCCGCGAAACTAGTTGAGATTCTATCCGCGGTCTACTATCCTATCGACTATATTTTAATTTGTAACTGATTCCTTTGTCTTGTGTTATTTATTAATAAACTTTTATACTATTTTATAGAATTGTCCATACATTTGAATTTATCCTCACTGCACTGTACCGAGATAGTCCATTTGCCCTCCCCCCCCTTTTTTTTTTTTGGCGAAACCCGGCTGGGGACCAGGCTCCCAACCCCTTTATTTCTAAACCTTTGGATGATGGTACAACCCTCGTTACTCCACTTTGTTTATTCCAGTAATACTGACTGTAGAGGCTACCCATATTTTTCTATCTCCTGATTTTTGTTATTTTTAATTATTCGAAGGTCATCCCGGACCAGCCCCCAAGCTGTGAAGGGGGCAGCAGCACTGCGATGAGCTCATCTCTCTGTCACTCTGATCTCTCATCCAATCAGCATGCTTCTTGTCAGCCCGTGAACTGATTGGCTCCTTGTGCTGCTTTCTCCTTTCGCAATCTAGCCTTGTTATAGAGGGACTGCGAGAGGCCGATGTCGGCTCAAATTCAGTCACTGCTACAGTAGGTGACCGCGATATTGTGTCAATCTCGCCGCATTTCTCGGCGAGATTTGACACCTGCGAGCCCCGTCGTGGGAGCCAGCGCCGAGATGAGCAACAGGCAGTGCTGACAGCTGTCTGGTAAGAATCCTGAAGGGTGAATGCCGCGCCAAATTTTAAATGAAAAAACCGGGGCATACCAGGCCCTTAGGTCTGGTATGGATTGTAAGGGGAACCCCATACGCCAAAAAATTGGCGTGGGGTCCCCCCAAAATCCAGACCCTTATCCGAGCACGCAGCCCGGCCGGCCAGGAAAGGGGGTGGGGACGAGCGAGCGCCCCCCCTCCTGAGACGTACCAGGCCGCATGCCCTCAACATGGGGGGTGGGTGCCTTGAGGAAGGGGGGGGCGCCCTGCGGGCCACCCCACCCCGAAGCACCTTGTCCCCATGTTGATGAGGACAAGGGCCTCTTCCCGACAACCCTGGCCGTTGGTTGCCCTGGCTGTTGGTTGTCGGGGTCTGCAGGCGGGGGGTGCTTATCAGAATCCGGGAGCCCCCTTTAATAAGGGAGCCCCCAGATCCCGGCCCTACCCACATGGTACCCCTACCCATTCACCTAGGAAAAAGTGACAATATAAAAAAAAAACACAGTACACAGGTTTTAAGAGTAATTTATTTATTTTTTTTTATTGTCACTTTTCCCTAGGTGAATGGGTAGGGGTACCATGTACCCCATACTCATTCACATGGGGTGGGGGCCGGGGGATCTGGGGGCCCCCTTATTAAATAAGTGACACATTTTTTTTTTAAAGAACAGTGTAAAAATAGAAAATAAAAGGTAAAATAAATAAGAAATTTTTTTTTTTTTTTAAATGCGCCCCGTCCCGCCGAGCTCGCGTGCAGAAGCGAAGGCATACGTGAGCAGCGCCCGCATATGGAAAATGGTGTTTAAACCACACATGTGAGGTATCGCCGCGATCGTTAGAGCGAGAGCAATAATTCTAGCCCTAGACCTCCTCTGTAACTCAAAACATTCAACCTGTAAATTTTTTTTTAAACGTCACCTATGGAGATTTTTGAGGGTAAAAGTTTGTCGCCATTCCACGAGCGGTGCGCAATTTTGAAGCGCGACATGTTGGGTATCAATTTACTCGGCGTAACATTATCTTTTACATTATTAAAAGAAAAAAATGGGCTAACTTTACTGTTGTCTTATTTTTTAATTCAAAATAGTGTATTTTTGAAAAAAAAAAAAAGAAGTGCGCTTGTAAGACCGCTGCGCAAATACGGTGTGACAGAAAGTATTGCAACGACCGCCATTTTATTCTCTAGGGTGTTAGAAAAAAAAAAGTATAATATTTGGGGGTTCTAAGTAATTTTCTAGCAAAAAAAAAACAGTTTTTAACCTCAAAAAGAGGCTCGGTCCTTAGGCCTCTTTCACACTGACGATCCGTTCCCTCCATAGACCTCTATGGAGCGTCGGATGTCAGCGGTGACCTGTCCGCTGACATCCGACCTGCTCCGATCCAAAAAAGTGTAACGGAGGAAAAACCTACTTTTCCATCCGTTTTCGGATCGGATGACGATGGACTCTACGGTCCGTCATCATCCGATCCCCCCATAGGGGAGAGCTGCGCTCTGACAGGTCCGTCGCTGCACAGTGTGCAGCGACGGACCTGTCATCTGCCTGCTCAGCGGGGATCGGCGGAGCGATCCCCCCGCTGAGCAGAGCGGGCTCCGTACACGGACACGTCCGTGTGAAGGAGCCCTTAAAGAGGAGGGCCCATTAAAAAAAAAAAAAATTTAAAGTCAGCAGCTACAAATACTGCAGCTGCTGACTTTTAATCGGACACTTGCCTGTCCCAGGGTCCAGCGATGCGGGGGAACGAAGACCCGCTCGCCTCCCCATCCGTTCGGCGGCGCCGGCATTGCAACTGTGGGCGCCGGGCTGTGGCTTCACAGCCAGGCACTCACTGCGCATGCGCGAGCGGCGCCACGCTCCGTGATTGGCCACTCAGTCACCTGGAACCTGTAATGGATCCCAGATGATTGGCAAGAGGGAGTTAGCAGAGCTGAGCCCTTCCTGTGCCAAGGGGGAAGTGATGTCACCAGCTCAGGCACTGAAAGAGGCAGACTACGAGGGACCCCCTAGCAACAGGCATTTAGAGGTGAGTTAAAAAATAATAAAAATTTACAAATGTTTTTTTTTTATTTTTATTTTTTTTTTAGGAATTTTCATGTATTTTTTATTTTTTGGGTGGAACTCCACTTTAAGTGGTTAGGATATCAAACTGTTATATATGTTTATATATGTCATAAATATTTGTTATATATATATTTCTACTTGAATGCATATTGTTTATTAAAAATTTACAATAAAAAAAAATATATTTACAGCGAAAAAATAAAAAAATGTGTATGTGCAAAATTATCTGGAAACCAATAATATTTGCCTAAATGTTGAACCAATTTGAGGCGTATTCCCGTTTTGTCGGCACATTCTGAATATAAGGGGAATAATGGCCGAGGTATTTTCAGCCTCCTCTGTACAAAAGGCTTTGTCAAGAATTTCCGAATGAAAAGAAAAAGAATCAGAGCGCTTCTCTATCCATCCGAAGTGCGTAAGTGCATTAGGATGCTGCTAAAACGCAGTTTAAAAGACAAACATTGTGTCATAAGCGTTGCGGATGTAATGGAATCTGCGCTCGATGGCTCCCCTGGGTGGGCTTGTGTGGGAAGTCGGAGCTTTTCCCACTTAATAATATCTGAATTTGTTGCATTTAATGTCGCGACCTTGATTTTCCTTTCCCCAAATCTTCCCCTCCTCCTTCTGTGAAACGCGTCCACTTTGAAACATTTACCGCTTTTGAGACTTTTTTTTTTTTTTTTCCAACTTCTGAAAGCTCGTTTAATGCATCATTAATTTGTACAAATTCAAAGCCTTATTACTTGCGGAAATAACATTTGATATAACGGGAAGGAGAAAAGGGGTCATTTGAGAGACAACTGGCAGAAAATGCTTATAAGAAACTAATAAGGGCGAGACGATCGTACTAATTTACTGGCGACTGAAATTATCGGCTCTGCTGGGCTGAAAACCTGTCTGACAAAACACTGCAATTTAGTGCTTGGAGGATCCAGACTGGTGAAGGAAAATAGATTCGCTCTTTAAAATTTTTCTTAAATGACTTCTGTCATCTGGCTTGGGTGGCTTCGCGTGGATGGCGGTGGTCGTGGGAATGGTGGGAATTCTGCTCATGGCTCAGGCAAGAGCAAAAAGTTTTAGTGGGTACTGCTACATCCCCACTTTAAGTACAATATGTTGCCAAAAGTTTTGGGGCACCTGCTTTTACACCAGGGGGTCTCAAACCGGCGGCCCTCCAGCTGTTGCGAAAAAAGTCCCATGAGGCATTGCAAGGCTGACAGTTACAAGCACGACTCCCACAGGCAGAGGCATGATGGGACTTTTAGTAGTTTCGCAACAGCTGGAGGGCCGCCAGTTTGAGACCCTCTGCTTTACTCGCACATGAACTTTAATGGCATCCCAGTCTTAGTCCGTAGGGTTCAATATTGAGTTGGCCCACCCTTTGCAGCTATAACAGCTTCAACTCTTCTGGGAAGGCCGTCCACAAGGTTTAGGAGGGTGTCTATGGGAATGTTTGACCATTCTTCCAGAAGTGTACTTGTGAGGTCAGGTACTGATGTTGGACGAGAAGGCCTGGCTCGCAGTCTCCACTCAAATTCATCCCAAAGGTATTCTATAGGGTTGAGGTCAGTCAAGTTCCTCCACCCCAAACCCGCTCATCCATGTCTTTATGGACCTTTCTTTGTGCACTTGGTGGAGGGGGGGGATTATGGTGTTGGGTTTTTTCTTTCAGGGGTTGGGTTTGGCCCCTTAGTTCCAGAGAAGGGAACTCTTAAGGCGTCAGCATACCAAGACATTTTGGACAATTTCATTCTCCCAACTTTGTGGGAACAGTTTGGGGATGGCCCCTTCCTGTTCCAACATGACTGCCCACCAGTGCACAAAGCAAGGTCTGTAAAGACATGGATGAGCGAGTTTGGGGTGGAGGAACTTGACCTCCACCTGATAGAACACCTTTGGGATGAATTAGAGCGGAGACTGCGAGCCAGGCCTTCTCGCCCAACATCAGTGCCTGACCTCGCTTCTGGAAGAATGGTCAAACATTCCCATAGACACCCTCCTAAACCTTGTGGACAGCCTTCCCAGAAGAGTTGAAGCTGTTATAGCTGCAAAGGGCGGGGCCAACTCAATATTGAACCCTACGGACTAAGACTGTGATGCCATTAAAGTTCATGTGTGTGTAAAGGCAGGAGTCCCAATACTTTTGGTAATATAGTATATATATATGTTTTACATATTTATAGCTAGGACTAAAAATGTCAATTTTAATTTTTTTGCATTCTTAATTTCAGCCAACAGATGGCTCTCTCCGCTCCTTTTTACATGTTTTACCTGTTTATTCTTACAATGGTTGTAAACCTATTTTTTAAATAACAAAAATGTTATACTTACTGTACCTGCTCTGTACATTGGTTTAGCGCAGAGCATCTGATGCTCCTCTTCTCGGGTTCCTGCCAGCGTTCCCGGCTCCTCCCCCCTGCCAAGTGCCAACCAAGCCGCTTGCTATGGAGACACTCCTGAGCCGGCTCTGTGTGTCCACTGTGTCGTGGAAGTTCCACTATATGCTGTGTGTAACCCATGTCTCCTGCTCTAATAAAGCGCCCTTTCAGCCTCTTGGTATAATGCACCTGTGCACACCCCTGTTTCCCATATCTTCCCAAGTAAACAGACAGGACCACCATCCTCACATCCTTCGCTCCACAGCTCAACTGTTTCTGGAGAGCCTGACTTCTGTTTATTTAGAGCAGTGGCATCGCTAGGGGGTGGCTATTGGGGCTATAGCCCCGAATCTGGGGCCCATAGCCCAGAGTCTCTTACTGGGTGCAGCGGTGCCGTCAGAGGAGGACTGGGCCGGGGGGGCAGGGTGTAAATTGAAACCCGGGCCGATCTGATGCCCCCAAAAAAGGCTGCAGCAGCCAGCACTGATTTACTTACAGATGGGCGCTGTGCAGATAACCAATATCTAGGCCTGTTTTACGTTGTTCTGCCACTGCGCACTGGTTGCTAGAACCGCCTGGCGTCTAGCAACCAGTGATGTCACGTCACCTGAGTGACACAGCCTGAGCCCGAGGCCCAAGCATTCGTAGAGGAGCTCAGCGCCGAGTGGTTTAGCTCCACCCAGGTCCTCCGCCCTATCTTCTCGTGCGGCATGCTCGAATGGAAGGGAAAAATAACTCAGGACTTGAGAGCACTTGTCTGGTCTGAGGTGAGGCTGCCTGAGCACCGGGGATGCATCATGTGTGTCATGAGGGAGCTGGGCACTGCAGAGAGACCCATACAAAGAGGAGGGGTTCATGCTGGGACTTGTAGTCCTTAACTTTCGGGGGATGTGCGCCCCCCAAAAGTGAAAGACTACAGCTCCCAGCATGAACCCTACAGATCTCAGGATGTGTCACACTGGTGTCTTGAGGGGGGGTCTGTGCTGATGGAGGGGAGTGGTCTGTACCATGCCCAGCCTCTGCATCTCCTGTACCATACACATATACATGCACACTGTATATATACACACACGTATATTATATACATGTGTGTGCCCACCCAAGCGTATGGCTTTCTGTACTTTGCTGCTATGGGCTCTAGCCCCAGATCTTTTGTAGACCTAGCAACGCCTCTGATTTAGAGTACTTAACAATGGAGCTTGATGGTTTCATAATCAGCCAATCAAGCACAGGCAAATAGGAGGAGTTATACAAATCTCAACCAATGAACAATGACTTGGGGAGTTTATGGGCGTGTCTGGGCAGGGGCAGTGTGCATGATTCCCTGCCCCTTGTACCTCTAAGCTGTGTTCTCCCGTTTTTACCATTGGCGTGAATCCTTATTCTGCATTGTTCAGAGAACAACGCATCCCCGGATTATACTACCATTCCTGAGGATGGGGGATTATCTGCGGAAACACACCATAGCCTCTCTCTACGTTCTGATCAGACACACAGAGACACACAAGCATACATCCCCCATAACCGATAATGTCTTGCAGAGTGAACACATCCCCCCCAGACGATCGTCTGTGCATTGCACAGGGGCCCTTTGCTGGTGGACATATCCCCACTCTGCAAACACTTCTCTACACCTTACAGGAAGATTTTCACTACCAAAACGGGTCTCAACTGGCGTTATTCTGCCCCAGTCCGTTCTTTAGACAACTGACACACAGAGCCCAGCTCAGCCCCACCCTACTCCCTCCTCACTAGCTGTGATTGACAGCAGTGGGAGCCAGTCGCTACTGCTACTGTCTCTGAGCCAATGAGGAGTGAGAGGGCCGAGAGAGCTGCTGCTCTGGTGCACAGTGCTGGATCTGATGGGGCTCAGGTAAGTATGAGAGGGGTGCTGCACTCAGAAGCTTTTTTACCTTAACACAGAGAATGCATTAGGCTAAACACAACTTCAGCCTTTATAACCACTTTAAGCTGGCCATACACTGATGGTGAAAACTGGTTTAGTGGGTGGCTCTGTCTGCCTACTTCAGCCTGAGATCCTGCATTTGAAAAATCAAACGAGCCGGACAGAAAATTGCCAGCCAAACAGCAGTTTCTTCAAATCTGATGCAGTTGCTGTTTGGGTGCTCTACAAGCCACTGCCATCCTCTGTGAGAATGCACTAGCCCAGCAGGGGGATGCATCCATCCTCGGTGTATAACGTGGATGGAGGAAGTGGTCAGATTTTTTTAAAGCAGTGTATGGCTAGTCTTAGCTGCTTTGATTGAAAAAAAAAGTCTGTTTACAGAACTCAGTAGCTCAAGTTGAATCTTGCACGCATAAAAGAATGAAAGAACTGAGAGCAGTGACTCATGCCATTGTCACGGTGATGGGTCAGGATTGGAGACCAGTAGCTTTAGCAGTAGCGAGGCTCCCACCGATCAGCTGGATAAATGCACAAGCAGGTCACCCTGGCGGATGATGCGGGCTCACCTGAGGTGTGGGGTCTAAGCACTAACCGGTATTCACCAGAGCCCCTGAAGGTTGAGATGGGTTTTGCTGTGTTAGTACCAGGTTGCAGTCCTCAGGATTGCCCCACCAGGAGGTAAGCAAGCCGGGGTCCAGTAACAGATATAGCAGGCAGGGATCAAGCAGAAGTGTAGTCAGTAACAAGCCAAAGGTCGGTAACAAGTAATTGCAGGTTGGAATCAAATGGAAGCGTAATCGAGGGACAAGCCAAAGGTCTGTAATGAGCGGTAGCGGAGATATGGATGATAGCATGAGTGACAAAAGCGAGATATTGGCTGGAGAGGGAGCACAATAATCTGGCAAACAGGAAGTGCAAAGGCATGACTTAAATCAAGATCATTGGAGGAGCAAAGAGTTTAAGGTTTTTCCAGAAAAAAAGGTTTAAGACA
Organism: Lithobates clamitans; assembly: GCA_037952925.1. Taxonomy (NCBI): domain Eukaryota; kingdom Metazoa; phylum Chordata; class Amphibia; order Anura; family Ranidae; genus Lithobates; species Lithobates clamitans. The sequence continues at coordinate 176,205 of JBBGZY010002026.1, forward strand.
AGATTATCCAAGAATTTGTCTAGGGAGCTGTCCAGCATCTCAGGTGGCTCAGCAAGAAGAGATACTGCCAACTACAGCAGAGGTAGCAGGTTCAGATCTGGGTCCTGACAGGCCCACTCTATGCCTTCTCCTAATTAAAAAAAAAGAGATAGTTCTAAAGTAAACAGCTCCTATGCCCTCCTATTATAGGAAAAGATAACAGTCCCAAGCTGCTGCCTCACGTTTAGCAGAAGCACTGTCAGTCTGCCACGTGCACTCCTTCAGATGAGCGTTGGTCTCCCAGTCGGGTCTACTAAATAGGCAGCCCAATGGCCCAGTGAAGGAGCCCACATGACAGAAGCAGCGTAGGGTTGGGACTGCAGGATTGGAGTCCAACCGAGTAGAGCAGGTTCAGCCAGACGGGGAACCAGTTGTGGTCAGAGGTAGAAGGGAAGCTGTTGCCACTAAGGGACCATCCATTTTGCTACTGGAGACCACTGTGAGTAAGCTTGAGCAAGTATCAGAGCAGACTTCTCACCAACCGGGACGGCGAAGAAGTGGGAAAGCATCAGCGAGTGCCAAGCCAGGGACCCAGCAGGATAGCGGGGGTGGCGCTTGAGCAGTATACAGCGGGATAGGGAATCCAGTGACGACTGGGATCTGGAAGTCTAGTGAGAGAGACTGGGAGCTCAGTGAGTGAAGATTTACAGTGGGATACTGTGAGATAAGTAAAGGACTGTTCCGTGTTACCAAGAGTTATGTACAACTACCTTTATTGACTGTTGCAAGATTTGTTGCCATAGGAGACAGTGGTCCTCCTAGGGTTGCCACCTGTCTGGGATTCACTTGGACAGTCCGCGTTTGGAATCCTGTGTCCGGGTTTCAGGCGGACTGAAGTACCCAAGTAACCAAGATAGTCACACACAAATCTGTTGCCTCCCTGGGAGCTGCGGGCGGCTGTCTGGGGGCAGGTTCGGCATCACTGGGGACAGGGCGATTATGTCAGCAAGAGCAATTTGGCCACACCCACTATTCGCTGCCGCGCGTTATGCGCACCGCATTACTACTCTCCTTGGGGGCACCCGAAGGTATCCCAGGCTGCTAAAGTGTTCGGGTTTGGCTTGAAGAAAAGGTGGCAACCCTAGGTCCTACCTATACAGAAGTGCTATCCGGCTGGAGGCCTTCCACTGTATAGCTGTCTACCTATAGAAGTCTCAGAGTTTGCCAATTAATGTTGTGTCTACTCAAGGGTGCTGTAGCCCTAACCCTCTCTCCCACAGTTCTGTTAAGAGACAATAAATCTCTTGTTCACATTCAAAAAGTGACTGTTACCCATCATTTCTTCATGCATTACACCCACCATGCCTGGTAACCCACTCTACAAGGAAAGATGTCAGCTCTCCCTGACTCTGGAGGTCACCATTAGGCCTTTAGGGGTCGGGGCCCTTGCTACACTTACCCGAGCCCCATCACAATCCAGCAATGTGCACGAGAGCCTCAACTCTCCAGGGACTTTCCCTCCTCATTGGCTGAGACTGTGCGAAACACAGCCAGTGAGTCAATGAGGAGAGTGAGGTGAGGCCAATGCTGCAGGGAAAAGGGGCACACAGAGGGGCCTGGAAAGCAGAGGGATGGGGCCGCGGATGCTAGAACTGATCCCCCTGCAGCACAGCTGGAGGGAGCAGAGGAGAAGCCGGCAGCACTGCAGGAGACAGACGAGGATCGGTATCTGCAGTAAGGCAGTACAGCTGGCCCTCCTGTTCAGCAGGTGCCCAGGTCCCCCTTTTGAACTGATGGGGCCCGGGCCCAGTACAGGAGGGCTGGCTGTACTGCCTTATCATCAGCCCCGATGACATATTTGTTATTTGTAAAAAAAAAATTGCCTTTAATATCACTTTAAGACGGCCCTGGGTGAAGGTTTGAGGTTGGTCCGACTCCTTACTGTATGCAAGTAACATTTCCTGCCGTGATTGAACACACATATCTTCCTAATCCTTCCTGTAACAGTGAGCTTCTGATCTCTATCAAATCTTCGTTTGACCATTAGAGGGCAAAAGGGAGCAAGAATAAAAAATAAACTGAATCCTAATAAATTTGATGTTCACCAAAGGTGAAATTCACTCCGGTTACATGGGACATTAATATTAAAGTTAAAATTAGAGGCAGAATATTAAACCAGTATCAGTGGTGAGGAAATTTTCTAAATGCCGCACGCTTATTATTCAATTGGAGAGGATATTGATACGGCAAATAGAGTTAAAGTAACTATCGAGAATCTTAATACCATCCCCCGGGTGAGACTCATGTCTTGCACGTCGGTTCCTTCCGCATCAGTTAATGTCTCGGCATCAACGTTCTCAGCGTCAACGTTCTCAGTATCAACGTTCTCAGCCTCAACGTTCTCAGCGTCAACTTTCTCAGCATCAACGTTCTCAGCCTCAACGTCCTCAGCGTCAACGTTCTCAGCGTCAACGTTCTCAGCGTCAACGTTCTCAGTGTCATCGTTCTCAGCGTCAACGTTCTCAGCATCAACGTTCTCAGCCTCAACGTTCTCAGCCTCAACGTTCTCAGCGTTAACGTTCTCAGCGTCAACGTTCTCAGCGTCAACGTTCTCAGCGTCAACGTTCTCAGCCTCAACGTTCTCAGCGTCAACTTTCTCAGCGTCAACTTTCTCAGCGTCAACTTTCTCAGCGTCAACGTTCTCAGCGTCAACGTTCTCAGCGTCAACGTTCTCAGCGTCAACGTTCTCAGCCTCAACGTTCTCAGCGTCAACGTTCTCGGCGTCAACGTTCTCGGCGTCAACGTTCTCGGTGTCAACTTTCTCGGCGTCAACTTTCTCGGCGTCAACATTCTCAGCGTCAACGTTCTCAGCCTCAACGTTCTCAGCCTCAACGTTCTCAGCCTCAACGTTCTCAGCCTCAACGTTCTCAGCATCAACGTTCTCAGCGTCAACGTTCTCAGCATCAACGTTCTCAGCATCAACGTTCTCAGCGTCAACTTTCTCAGAATCAACGTTCTTCACTAAAACGGCAATATCAATCCGTGAATGAATAAGCGTTGATATCATTACATAAAGGCTCCTTTTGTTCATATCATTCGGCTGGAGACACGATTGCACATAGAGAAGTAAATTGGGACGTAATCTCGTAGAAGGTGATTGATGGAAAAGACTATTTCTGACGATGCTGATCACCCGATTCGTTTCAAAACTGCTCCTACTTGGAAGTCAGTTGCCGTATCGGCAATCATTTTGCTGGTTGAACCAATAAATGAATAGACAATTCAGCTGATCAGATCTTTTCTTTGAAGTTGTAACAAGTGGGAAAAAAAGTCAGGTCACGCCAAATTCTTATATGTGATTTATACCGCATTTCAAGTAAAAATCCATATGTTTTCCTAGGAAATCTCTCAGAACCCCCAAACATTATATATTTATTTTAGCAGAGACCCTAGATGTGGTCTCCAAACAGCGGCCCGGGGGGGGGGGGTCAGATGAGGCCCTTTGCCTGCTTTTACCTGGCCCCTGGGGCACTGTGTCATCCACTGATACCAACAATGGGGCACAAATCCTTTCCTCCAAATTACCCCAATGATGGGGCACAATTTCTCCCAATGACACCAACAATGGGGCCCAATTCCTTCCAATGATACCAATGATGGGGGACAATTGCTCCCAATGACACCAACGATGGGGCACAATTCCTCCCAATGGTGCCAACTATAGGGCCCAATGACACCAATGATGGGGCACAGTTCCTCCCACTGACACCCACAATGGGGCACAATTCCTTCCAATGATACCAGTGATGGAGGACAATTCCTCCCAATGACACCAACAATGGGGCACAATTCCTTCCAATGATACCAGTGATTGGGGACAATTCCTCCCAATGACTCCAATGATGGGGCACAATTCCTTCCAATGATACCAATGATTGGGGACAATTCCTCCCAATGACTCCAAAGATGGGGCACAATTCCTCCCAATGATGCCAACAATAGGACCCAATGACACCAATGGAGGGACACAGTTCCTCCCACTGACACCAGGGATGGGGCACATTTATTCCCACTGAAACAAACGATGGGGCATCATTTTTTCTCACTGACAGTGGGACCTTTTCTACTCCCAATGGCCACAGTCTGGCCCTCAAAAAGCCTGAATGATGGTAAACTGGACCTTTGTTTAGAAAGTTTGGAGATCCCTGCCCTAGAGAATAAAATGGCGATCATTGCAATTTTTTTATGTCACACTGAATTTGCACAGCGGTTTTTCAAATGCAATTTTTTTATGTCACACTGAATTTGCACAGCGGTTTTTCAAATGCAATTTTTTGGGAAAAAATACACTAAAATGACTTTTATTGCAATAAAAAAAAACCACAATATATAACCCAATTTGTGGAATGGCGACAAACTACGATACTTAAAAATCCCCATATGCAATGCTTTAATTTTTTTACAGGTTACAAGTTTTGAGTTTCAGAGGAGGTCTTGGGCTAGAATTATTGCTCTCACTCTAATGTTTGCGGCGATACCTCACATGTGTGGTGCGATCAACATTTACATATGTGCTCTACTTAAGCATGCATTCGCTTCTGCACGTGAGCACGGAGGGATGGCGGTGCTTTAATTTTTATTTTCTTATTTATTTTCTTTTCTATTTTTACACTGTCCCTTTATTTATTTTTTTGTTCACATCCCTTGTTATAGAAATAGGGCATGACAGGTCTTCTTTATGGAGAGATCTGGGGCCTATAAGACCCCAAATATCTCCTCTACCTTTAAAGGTGAAAGACCAAAAAAAATGTTTTGATCTTTTTCTCTAAAAAAATAAATACATTTTTTTTACTTCTGTCCTAGAACAGAAGGGAAGTCATGACTTTGCTTTGGTCCTCCTAGATCATAGAGGTGATTAGAGACAACCTGGTCTCTGTTCACCTCTGTGACTGAAGCTTTGAACAACTCACGGAGCTCTGTTCAATCCATCATCGGAAAATGGAAAGAGTATGGCACAACTGCAAACCTAACAAGACATGGCCGTCCACCTAAACTGACTGGCCGGGCAAGGAGAGCATTCATCAGAGAGGAGCCAGGAGGTCCATGGTAACTCTGGAGGAGCTGCAGAGATCCACAGCTCAGGTGGGAGAATCTGTCCACAGGACAACTACTAGTCGTGTTCTCCACAAATCTGCCCTTTATGGAAGAGTGACAAGAAGAAAGACATTGTTGAAAGAAAGACATAGGAAGTCGCGTTTGCAGATTGCGAGAAGCAAACGTGGAGGAAGGTGCTCTGCTCGGATGAGACCAAAATTCTACTTTTTGTTCCTAAAAGAAAAACGCTATGTGTGGGGGAAAACTAACACTGCACATCACCCTGAACACACCATCCCCACCGTGAAACATGGTGGTGGCAGCATCATGTGGTGGGGATGGTTTTCTTCAGCAGGGACAGGGAAGCTGGTCAGAGTTGATGGGAAGATGGATGGAGACAAATACAGGACAATCTTAGAAGAAAACCTGTTAGAGTCTGCAAAAGACTTGAGACTGGGGGGGGAGGTTCACCTTCCAGCAGGACAACGACCCGAAACATACATCCAGAGCTACAATGGAACGGTTTAGATCAAAGCATATTCATGTGTTAGAATTTGTCTGCAACAAAGTGCATGTAAGGGACGTCCCTTTGGATTTTAAAGGCAGGAAAAGAGTAGAGAGAGTAATAACCATAAAAGGCACCAGCAGTGCCAACTTTATTATCCAATTTTTGTTCACTAATAAAGTTGGCACTGCTGGTGCCTTTTTTGGTTATTGTTCCAATATTATTTAGGATGATGGCAGTTTTATTGCACATCAACATGGTTTCTCTTAATTTAATCCTCTAAATATATTCATGTGTTAGAATGGCCCAGTCACAGTCCAGACCTAAATCCCAATGGGATTGAGAAAAGAAGAATGGGCCACAATGTCCCTCTCTAGATGTACAAAGCTGGTAGAGACATCCCCAAAAAGACTTGCAGCTGTAATTGCAGAGAAAGCGGGTTCTACAAAGTATTGACTCCGGGGGGCGCCATACAAATACCCCCCCCCACACTTTTCACATATTTATTTGTATATTTTCCTTCCACTTCACAATTATGTGCCACTTTGTGTTGGTCTATCACATAAAATCCCAATAAAATAGATTTACGTTTTTGGTTGTAACATGACAAAATGTGGAAAATTTCAAGGGGTGTGAATACTTTTTCAAGGCACTGTATTTAATAGTATATCCAGATTTTTACGTAGTTTATATATTATGTGTAATGGTTTTTTGGGTAATGTTAGAGAAAATGGTGTAATATTTGCATTTTGGCATTTTCTTTTACTTTTCAGTCGGTGTTATTTATTCAATGTAGAGCTTTAATAGGATGGTGTGGTTTATTACAGTATAATAATAATTTAGTTTTTTTTTTGGTATTAATTTTCTGTTATTGGTAATTTTATTATTGAAAAAAAAATTATAAAAACCAGACTGAGGCTCAACATCGATGTGTAAATGTTTAATGTATCCCAGAGTAGATAGTATGAGAGAACCAGCCTGACACATGTAATAATTGAAGAAAAATAACTTTATTGAATGCCTAGAACCTAAAACATACAAAAAACGGCTGCCTAGCTAGTAAAATGATAATTGGCCATTTTTTTCTTGTGTCTTGTTTCCATTTGATATTGTGTTATTTGTTGTCTTTTTTCAATGTAAATGTTTCCTTATAATTTCCCTTTGCGATTAATAAAGTGTTCTGAATATGAATTGAACATACTGGAATGGTATGGTAGGGAATGAGGGGATTTCATTATTAGGGCTCTGAGGTTGACAAGGCTACCCTCCCCCATTCACTGCCATCTACTCACCCCTCCCCCCATGCCTCTGCCATCTTATCTCTTCAGTTATTGGCCGTTCGCTGATGTCGTCACTTCCTCCTTTCTGCATTGGAGTCACATTCTTCCGACACCCTGCTCTGTAAAATGATGTGAATGGATGGAGCATTTACAATGCCCTCTCTATGCACCCCTGGAAGTGAATACAAAAATAAAAATAGAAGAAAGGGGAAGGAGTTGTTTTTTTTTTTTTTTGCAAAAAACTCAGCAATTTAAAAAAAAAAAAATTTTAGGCATCAGTTCAACCCCACATCTATTCACAAGATTACCGAACTCCAGATTTGCTAATTTGAGTCTGTTTTCTACTAATATCTGTATGTCAAACCCTGAACCAGTTTACATATCCAAAAGGTTGTTCTTATATTGTAATATATAGATAGATAGATAGATAGACTTTATTTTTGGTGAAAAGCACATCTTAATACTTATCTAAATTTCTTATTGGCCTATGCAATAATGAATGAATGAAAGATAGATAGATATGTACAGTGCCTTGAAAAAGTATTCATACCCCCTTGAAGTTTTCCACATTTTGTCGTGTTACAACCAAAAACTTAAATGTATTTTATTGGAATGATGGAACTAATTTGAATTGAGTCTATTACTATCTATACTATGTTCTACTGCAATTTACACCCAAAAGTTACTATATTATAAATTTGCTAATTTTAGTCTGTTTTCTACTAATATCTGTGTGTCAAACCCTGAACCAGTTTACATATCAAAAGGTTGTTCTTATATTATAATATATAGAAATATATAGATAGATAGATAGATAGATAGATAGATAGATAGATAGATAGATAGATAGATAGATAGATAGATAGATAGATAGATAGATAGATAGATAGATAGATAGATAGATAGATAGATAGATAGATACGTATTTGCTAGGTAGAGTTTGTTTTCTTATAAAATTTGTGTGCTAAACCCGGAACGAGTTCCAGCATCCAAAATGTACTCTTTTTTTTTACAATATATGGAAATGTAAAGATAGATAGACAGATTTAAAATTTTGTTGGACTTTCCACCTAAAAATGTAACTAATTACACAAAAATGAATGAACAAGATAGAAAGATAGATAGATAGATAGATAGATAGATAGATAGATAGATAGATAGATAGATAGATAGATAGATAGATAGATAGATGATAGATAGATAGATAGATAGATAGATAGATAGATAGATAGATAGATAGATAGATAGATAGATAGATAGATAGATAGTTTGAATTTTCGGAGGAAGGTGGACCTAAGTCCTTATTTAAGTCCCGTCTGGCCGCACACAACAATGAAGTCATTTCATTTCAACATGAGAATAATGAGGACAGTGCGGTTTAAAAAAAAATAATATATATATATATATATATTCTGGCAAATCTCACTTTTCAAAGTTATCTAATTAAAGTTTTTCTTTATTAATCACTTGTGGGACTGGTAATGTCAGCGTTATTCAGAACTCATAGGAGAGAAATTCCACTTAAGAGCTTAAATTGAATTGAAATTGATATCCAAACTCTGGGGACTTCCTTCACAATTCAAAAATGAAGTTTTTTTTTTTTTTAATAGAAGAATTAGAAAATTAGAATTTAAAATAAGGACAAAGAATGATCTGCAGACAGCTGAATTGTAAGGTGTTGTGATCACATCAAAAGGAATGTTAATTTAGAAATACATTTTTGTGTAAATTATAAGTAATATAATAATAATAATATCATAACTCCTAAAAAGTTTAAGCTTTCTTACATGGAAGAATCAGAACATCTCTTGAGTTTTTATTGCTTTCTGAATCTTCATTGGGAGATTTTCTAGTCTTCGTCACGGTAAGGTTCAGGGGTCAGACTTGGAGACCAGTTACTATAGCAGTAGAGAGGCTCCCAACGAGGTGTGGGGTCTAAGCACTAACCGGTATTCACCAGAGCTCCTGATGGTGGGGATGGGTTTTGCTGTGTGTTAGTACCAGATTGCAGTCCTCAGGATCGCCCCACCAGGAGGTGAGCAAGCCGGGGTCCAGTAGCAGATATAGCAGGTAGGGATCAAGCAGAAGCGTAGTCAGTACACAAGCCAAAGGTTGGTAACGAGTGGTTGTAGGTAGGGATCAAATAGAAGTGCGGTCAAGGAACAAGCCATGATTTGGTAACAAGTGGTTACAGGTTGGGGTCAAGCAGAAGCCTAGTCGAGGAACAAGCCAAAGGTCAATAACAAGTGGTAGCTAAGATACGAAAGGCAGCAGGAGTGATAAGAGAGCGATACTGGCTGGAGAGAGCACAATAATCTGGCAGACAGGAAGTGCAAAGACATACATTAAATAGGAAGTTCATGAGAGGAGCAAAGAGTTCAAGGATCAAGAGAAACAATACACAAGGCAAGGTTGTCTAAGGAATCAGACAGGGAGCTGTCCAGCATCTCAGGTGGCTCAGCAAGAGGAGCCATAATGCCAGACACAGCAGATGTTACAGGTTCAGATCCGGGTCATAGCACACTTCCTGTATGGTGACCACCTGTCATTAGGACAGGGCATGAAGGGAAAACTATAAGGGCAGATCATGAGTTTTCATCCAGTTGGGTGCTAGTATTCCTTGGTGTAGGACCATTGTCAGAGCTCTTTTTTTCCTGAAAGAGCAGATATCTACTTCCAGACCAGGCATTTTCTGGCACTTCTTTTTTTTTACATGTAACAATCAGTATATTTTGCTAGAAAATTATTTAGAACCCCCCCAAACATTATATATTTTTGTAAAGCAAAGGCCCTAGAGAATAACTTAGTGGGCTTTGCAATTTTTCTATGTCACGCGGTATTTACGCAGCGGTTTTTCAAACACAATATTTTCCTAAAATATAAAAGAGGCAACATGTAAATGTGAAGATTACTGAGCTAACTCTGATAAAATATGAAAAGCTGCTACATAAACAATGTGACAAAAATGTAAAGAGTGAATGGTAAATAATGTAGCTCTAAAAAGTGAACACGTATATCAATATATAAGTGAATAGTGCAAAGATCAATTATATAGGAATGACACAAATAAAAATGTGAAAAAGTCCAATAAATGTAGAAGTCCCGAGAAGGGCCATCAACCACCAAATGATGATTAATCAAGGATGGAATACACTGGCACTGTCCGGCATGAGAAGCAGCAAGGATGGTACATCTTCAAGCAAGAAAGGGGAAGTAGATCTACTCTTACCGGAACAGGTGGACTTGAGTGTCACCGGCAACGTGTCGGGATGCCGGGATCGGCGGATCGACGGACATGTGATGCTGAGTCTCCATGAAAAAAATGAATCTAAAGAGTTCCTTTGCGGTCCAGTCGGTCGTTCCACGCCCAAGGTCCAACCCTGGTGTCCTCTTCATCCGAAGTTCAGTTGGGTGGTTGTCCACAACACACTTTGATTTGTGTTTGGAGGCCCTGGGTTCCTTGGAGTTCCGTTGATCCGCCGATCCCGGCATCTTTGCCTTCATGACTCGTTGTCGCTGACACTCGAGTCCACCTGTTCCGGTAAGAGTAGATGTACTTCCCCTTTCTTGGTTGAAGATGTACCATTCTTAATGCTTCTCATGCCAGACAGTGCCAGCGTATCTGATCCTTATATAATCATCATTTGGTGGTTGACACACATGGCCCTTCTCAGGAATTCTACATTTATTGGACTTTTTCACATTTTTATTTCTATATAATTGATTTTTGCACTATTCACTTATATATTGATATAAATGTTCACTCTTTAGTGCTACATTATTTATTTACGGGCACTCTTTATGGAGAGATCTGAAGTCTATATGACCCCAAATCCCTCCTCTGCCCTTAAAAGCATTCAAAACACCAATATCTGTGTTTTCGAATGCTTTTGATTTTTTTTTTTTAAAATAGCACGCTTGACATCCGGGTAAACCAGAAGGGATATCGGGTCATCGTTTCTGGGTCACCATAGCCGAGAGCCAATCAAAGCCGATCTGGGCTCTTTGTTCAGTTCTCTGACCAGCCGGGCGAATGCCCCACCAGGTTAATCACGTGTCCGTGTGGGACAGGAGATCCCGGTAAAGCTTCTCCCCTTCTGCTGCTTGTAAAAGCAACCCAGCAGCTACAGTGCCTTGAAAAAGTATTCATACCCCTTGAAATTTCCCACGTTTGTCATGTTACAACCAAAAACGGAAATAATGATCATTATTGTAAATAGCATGTGCGTTTTGGTTCAGTGAGTTAAGCCTAAAGCTGGCCATAGATGGATCATTTTTTTCTTTCCAGCGGGCCAAACAGAAAAAAAAAAAAAAATAATGATGAATGAATGGATTCCTTCATCCACAAAATTGAGGTACAGTGCATCCGGAAAGTATTCACAGTGCTTCACTTTTTCCACATTTTGTCTTGTTACAGCCTTATTCCAAAATTGATTAAATTCATTATTTTCCTCAAAATTCTACAAACAATTCCCCATAATGACAACGTGAAAGAAGTTTGTTTGAAATCTTTGCAAATTTATTAAAAATAAAAAACAAAAAAAATCCCATGTACCTAAGTATCACAGGCTCCTCCCATGTACATAAGTATCACAGGCTCCTCCCATGTACATAAGTATCACAGACTCCTCCCATGTACATAAGTATCACAGGCTCCTCCCATGTACATAAGTATCACAGACTCCTCCTATGTACATAAGTATCACAGACTCCTGCCATGTACATAAGTATCACAGGCTCCTCCCATGTACATAAGTATCACAGACTCCTCCCATGTACACAAGTATCACAGACTCCTCCCATGTGCACAAGTATCACAGGCTCCTCCCATATACATAAGTATCACAGACTCCTGCCGTGTACATAAGTATCACAGGCTCCTCCCATGTACATAAGTATCACAGACTCCTCCCATGTACATAAGTATCACAGACTCCTGCCATGTACATAAGTATCACAGACTCCTCCCATGTACATAAGTATCACAGACTCCTGCCATGTACATAAGTATCACAGGCTCCTCCCATGTACATAAGTATCACAGACTCCTCCCATGTACACAAGTATCACAGACTCCTCCCATGTGCACAAGTATCACAGGCTCCTCCCATATACATAAGTATCACAGACTCCTGCCGTGTACATAAGTATCACAGGCTCCTCCCATGTACACAAGTATCACAGACTCCTCCCATGTACAAAAGTATCACAGGCTCCACCCATGTACATAAGTATCACAGGCTCCTCCCATACATAAGTATCACAGACTCCTGCCGTGTACATAAGTATCACAGGCTCCTCCCATGTACATAAGTATCACAGACTCCTCCCATGTACATAAGTATCACAGACTCCTGCCATGTACATAAGTATCACAGACTCCTCCCATGTACATAAGTATCACAGACTCCTGCCATGTACATAAGTATCACAGGCTCCTCCCATGTACATAAGTATCACAGACTCCTCCCATGTACACAAGTATCACAGACTCCTCCCATGTGCACAAGTATCACAGGCTCCTCCCATATACATAAGTATCACAGACTCCTGCCGTGTACATAAGTATCACAGGCTCCTCCCATGTACACAAGTATCACAGACTCCTCCCATGTACAAAAGTATCACAGGCTCCACCCATGTACATAAGTATCACAGGCTCCTCCCGTGTAAATAAGTATCACAGACTCCTCCCATGCACACAAGTATCACAGGCTCCTCCCATGTACATAAGTATCACAGACTCCTCCCATGTACATAAGTATCACAGCCTTTGCTCAATACTTTGGTGAAGCTCCTTTGGCACCAATTACAGCCTCAAGTCTTGTTGAGTATGATGCTACAAGCTTGGCACACCTATTTCTGGGCAGTTTCTCCCATTCTTCATGGCAGGACCTCTCAAGCTCCATCAGGTTGGATGGGGAGCGTCGGTGCTCAGCCATGTTCAGATCTCTCCAGAGATGTTCAATCGGGTTCAAGTCTGGGCTCTGGTTGGGCCACTCGGGGACATTCACAGAGTTGTCCGTAGCCACTTCTTTGTTATCTTGGCTGTGTTCTTATGGTCGTTGTCCTGTTGGGAGATGAACCTTCTCCCCAGTCTGAGGTCCAAAGCGCTCTGGAGAAGGTTTTCATCAAGGATGTCTCTGTACATTGCTGCATTCATCTTTCCCTCAATCCTGACTAGTCTCCCAATACCTGCCACTGAAAAACATCCCCACAGCATGATGCTGCCACCACCATGTTTCACTGGGATGGTAGGGATGGGATTGGCCAGGTGATGAGCGGCGCCTGGTTTCCTCCAGACATGACGCTTAGTAGGTGAGGTTAAAATATAGAGACAAGTCCATCGAGTCCAACCTATGTGTGTGATTATATGTCAGTATTACATTGTATATCCCTGTATGTTGCGTTCGTTCAGGTGCTTATCTAATTGTTTTTTGAAACTATTGATGCCCCCCACTAAGACTACCGCCTGTGGAAGGGAATTCCACATCCTTTCCGCTCTTACAGTAACGGACCCTTCACTTGCCATTCAGGCCAAAGAGTTCAATCTTTGTTTTATCAGACCAAAAAATGTTGTTTCTCATGGTCTGAGAGTCCTTCAGATCCCTTTTGGTAAACTCCAGGTGGGCTGTCATGTGCCTTTCACTGAGGAGTGGCTTCCGTCTGGCCACTCTACCATACAGGCCTGATTGGTGGAGAGCTGCAGAGATGGTTCTTCTTCTGGAAGGTTCTCCTCTCTCCACAGGGAGAGCCCGTGTCTCTTGAAACGCTTTGGCTTGTTATACTTGTTGCTATTCTCAATAAACGCCTCTTAATTTACTATCAAACTTCCATTCTTTTGGTCATCGGGCACGCCCTCTTTTCTATTATTTCAAATCTGCAAGTGATGTCAGCCTTGGAATTTGCTACAACTTTTGCACAAACCAATCAATATGCGCTTATTGAGAATTTTTTTTTACCAAAACTAAGTAGCAGTATACATTAGACATGTGCGGTTCGTTTCGTTCCGAATTAATATTCTGACAAATTTTTCGTTATCCTAATACTCGAGATACAATATAAACAAATTTTACCGAATTCTCCGAATAACGTAAAGAAATTCTTATAAATTTCGGGAATTCGGACTGAAATTGGATTCGAATTTTACATTGAACTTCAGTCGAATTCTAACTAAACATATTGCTGAAATCAAATCGAATAAGTGTCATTTGGAAATAATTGCTTTTTTTGTTAAGTTAAAGGTGATTTAAAGAGACATTGTAATCATTTTAGGAAGATTTTTCTTTTGTTTGTTCACTTTGCTGCATTCAAATTTTAAAGAATAATAACAGTTTCGTTTCGACCGATTTATCGATTTGAACATTTAGAATAATCAAAAAAATTGGTAAATTCGTCAAGAATTCCGAATACGAATTCTGAATACAAATTCCGAATTCGAATTGAACGAATCAACCGAATTGAACTAAACAAAATAACTAGAATAACGAATCAAAACGAAATGAAACACATTTTTTTCGTCATGCACAAGTCTAGAATACATATTAATTGGCCTAAATTGATGAAAAAATTTGATTTTTACCATTTTTTTAATTGGATGTTTTAGAGCAGAAAGTAAAAAATATTGCTTTTATTTTCAAAATTGTCTGTCTTTTTTTATTGTTTATAGAGCAAAAATAAAAAATAAAAATCGCAGAGGTAATAAAGAGAACCACCAAAAGTAAGCTGTATTTGTGGGGGAAAAAAGGACAAACATTTTATTTGGGTACAGCGCCACACGATCGCGCGATTGTCAGGTAAAATAATGCAGTGCCGTATCGCAAAAAATGGCCTGGCCATGAACGGGGGTGGGGGGGTAAATCTTCCGGAGCTGAAGTTGGTAAAGAAGAGAGGGATCGCTCACGTTTTCTACTGCTGAATGTTTCTCCGGTTATAAAAAATGGTTCCCCCCCGAGAGCCGCATGAAAAATCAACTCTGGAGTGCCCACAGCGCGGGGCACCCGGCGATTACCGATAGTTGACACAATAAATATCCAGAACGTGGCGTGTTATTAACATTCCTTGTAATGAGGTGATCACTTATCTGTAGAACATACAGCGGGCACACGGAGCCCCATTATCTCCCACTTCAACCTGTCCAATCTGAACTCCCATCTCCGTTCAGTGCCTGGCAAGAGCAGCCATGATAACCAACACACTTATAATGGACCAATGTCTTCTCTTCTTCATTTGCATTGCAAAACTAATTGATTTTGTTTTCTGAGTATGCCGCTAAATCAGATAAAAACATCTTTGAATTATTTTTTTTCCCCCTCAGACCTATTGCTCACCTCGTTAGTGAAAGTTAATTATCCAGCTTGTCTGCCGTGGAGGTGGACAGATGCGGGACGCCCAACGTTATGTTCGAAAAAAGAAGCGAGATTACTGAAAGTGATACCGGGGGGGGGGGGGACACAATAGATTGTTCAGACTTCCCGGCATAACTGCTCAGTTGATTTTGCTAGGAGTAGAAAATGCCCCAATGTCAGTATGAATAAACAATGCCCCAGGATCGGTAGTTAGGTGGAGTATAACACGCCCCAGTCATTGGTGTCAATGGAAAGAATAATGCCCCAGTCATTGGTGTCAGTGGAAGGAATAGTTCCCCATCATTGGTGTCAGTGGAAAGAATAATGCCTCATCATTGGTGTCAATGGAAAGAATAATGCCCTATCATTGGTGTCAGTGGGAGGAATAGTGCCCCATCATTGGTGTCAGTGGGAGGAATAGTGCCCCATCATTGGTGTTAGTGGGAGGAATAGTGCCCCATCATTGGTATCAGTGGGCGGAATAGTGTCCCATCATTGGTGACAGTGGGAGGAATAGTGCCCCATCATTGGTGTCAATGGAAGGAATAGTGCCTCATCAATGGTGTCATTGGGAGGAAAATTGCCCCAGTTATTGGTGTCAGTGGAAGAAATAGTGCCCCATCATTGGTGTCAGTGGAGGAAATAGTACCCCAGTCATTGTTGTCACAGTGGATGGAATATTGCCCCAGTTATTGGTATCAGTGGGAAGAATAGTGCCCCAGTCATTGGTGTCAGTGGAAGGAATAATCCCCTAGCATTGTTCTCAGTGGGAGGAATAGTACCCATCATTTTTGTCAGTGGAAGGAATAGTGCCCCATCATTGGTGTCAGTGGGAGGAATAGTGCTCCATAGTTGGTGTCAGTTGGAGGAATAGTGCCCCATCATTGGTGTCAGTGGGAGGAATAGTGCCCCCTCATTGGTGTCAGTGGGATTAATAGTGCCCCATCATTGTTATCAGTGGGAGAAATAGTGCCCCATAGTTGGTGTCAGTTGGAGGAATAGTGCCCCATCATTGGTGTCAGTGGGTGGAATAGTGCCCCATCATTGGTATCAGTGGGTAGAAATAGTGCCCCATAGTTGGTGTCAGTTGGAGGAATAGTGAGAGAATGACACCACTAACACCAGGTTGGATGAAAAATATATGTATTTTATAGTACCATCTAGTTTGCTTCTAGAACAGTGAAGGCAAATTTATTGACTCATGGTAAAATGAGTCTGAATCTGGGTCAGGTCTTTTTACAGGTCAGGCTGGTGTGTTTGCAGAAATTTCTATAAGTTAGTTGTCAGAGGCCAGGAGTGTTGATCTGCATACTTGAGGGAATCTGGCCAATCCCCAGGTGTACTGTCCTGGCAGGGTGGCTAGGTCAGCTAGGTAATAATTGTCACTGTATATGTTTCAGTCCTGAAGAAGCGGGATAATGGCAAAACCCGTTGACCCTTGTGGATGCATGTGAATATTGGATATAAGTTATAATATAAGGATAAGTATATAAGGGATTAGTGGCAAGAATGGGAAGTGTAATGGGGGATTTAAATTATCCAGACATAGACTGGGTGGAAGGAACCGCGCATTTGTCTAAGGCTCGCCAGCTCCGAAATGTCTTGCAGGACAATTTCATGGGTCAGATGGTAAATGCACCAACTAGAAACAAAGCGTTACTAGACCTACTGATTACCAACAATACAGACCTGATTACGAATGGGGAAATACGGGGCAATTTAGGAAACAGCGATCACAGGTCAATTAGTTTTAGTATAAATCACACAAATAGAAAACATAAGAGGAATACACTGAATTTCAAAAGAGCCAACTTCCCTAAACTACGATCCTTGCTAGAAGATAATAATTGAGATGAAATCTTAGGAACAAAGAACACGGAGGAGAGATGGGTTTGCTTTAAGAGCATATTAAATAAGGGCATTTACCAGTGCAACCCAACGGGAAATAAATTTAAAGAGCTAATAAAAGTCCTGGGTGGCTTAACTCCAACGTAAAAATGCATATAAAAGCAAAGGAGAAGGCCTTCAAAAAATACAAGGCTGTGGGATCATCATCAGCATTCCAACTTTACAAAGAATGCAACAAGACATGTAAGGGTGCAATCAGTGCGGCTAACATAAAACATGAAAGGCACGTAGGGGAGGAGAGTAAAAAAAAATCCCAAGAAATTCTTTAAGTAAATAAATAGTAAGGAAGGGAGGACAGACCATATTGGTCCCAAAAAGAATGAGGAAGGACATCTGGTTAGAAAGGATGGGGAGATGGCAAAGGTATTGAATTTATTCTTCTCCTCAGTCTTCACGAGTGAATCGGGGGGCTTCAGTAACCAAAACTGCAGTGTTTATCCTCATGACACAACACAGGAAGCACCCTCATGGCTAACAGAGGACAGAATTGGAAATAGACTTGAAAAATTTAACATTAATAAATCACCGGGACCAGATGGTTTGCATCGGAGGGTCCTTAAGGAACTCAGTCAAGTAATTGCCAGACCATTGTTCCTAATTTTTACAGACAGTCTACTGACTGGAATGGTACCAGCTGATTGGAGAAAAGCCAATGTAGCACCAATATTAAAAAAAGAGCCCAAAATACATCCCTGGGAATTACAGACCAGTTAGCCTAACATCAATAGTATGTAAACTCTTGGAGGAGATGATAAGGGACTATATACAAGATTTTAGTAATAAGAATGATATCATTAGCAGTAATCAGCATGGATTCATGAAGAATCGTTCTTGCCAAACCAATCTACTAACCTTCTATGAGGAGGTGAGTTGCCATCTAGATAAAGGAAGGCCCGTAGACGTGGTGTATCTGGATTTTGCAAAAGCATTTGACACAGTTCCCCATAAACGTTTACTGTACAAAATAAGGTGCGTTGGCATGGACCATAGGGTGAGTACATGGATTGAAAACTGGCTACAAGGGCGAGTTCAGAGGGTGGTGATAAATGGGGAGTACTCAGAATGGTCAGGGGTGGGTAGTGGGGTTCCCCAGGGTTCTGTGCTGGGACCAATCCTATTTAATTTGTTCATAAACGACCTGGAGGATGAGATAAACAGTTCAATCTCTGTATTTGCAGACGATACTAAGCTAAGCAGGGCAATAACTTCTCCGCAGGATGTGGAAACCTTGCAAGAAGATCTGAACAAATTAACGGGGGAGGAGCAACTACATGGAAAATGAGGTTCAATGTAGAAAAATGTTAAAATAATGCATTTGGGTGGCAAAAATCTGAATGCAATCTATAGACTGGGGGGAGAACCTCTGGGGGATCTAGGATGGAAAAGGACCTGGGGGTCCTAGTAGATGATAGGCTCAGCAATGACATGCAATGCCAAGCTGCTGCTAACAAACGCGGCTCTCCGCGCGCCTAATACAACCCCTTATAGAATTATCCTCCTTAATTCGGTACTCTAATCCATTTAAGTCTGACGGTTGACACGCCAACTACAGCGAATTTCGCGTTTTTGCCCGGAACCGTCCTTTAAAAGTTCAGTAATTTTTCTCTAAAGGGGGGAAAAAAAGAAAAAAAAAAAATAAGGTCCCTGCTAAAACTTCATAAAAAAAAAGATTTTCGCGGAGAAACAAGAAGCTGCGTGATTTCTGAGAGCGCATCCGGCGTAGAGAAAAGTGATTACTCGTTAAGAGACGGAGAGAGAGAGAGAACTTTACGCGTTGCCTTCTGATTAAACTTTTTTGCCGCAATTCAAAGTTATCTCCCCTACGCCTCCGTAATGGATTTCCGCGGCGAAGAGGGAGCCCTTTTGCCGGAGACGGAGAAAATGGCAAAATTGCAGGCAGTCTCTCAGACGCCAAGTCAAAGATGAGACAATTTAGCCGAGATTTACGGCGCGTCCTTAAAAAATGAAAATGGAAAGCGGCGCGCGCGCATTGGGGAGGGGACGGGGAGCGTATAGACAAAAACGGAGGGGAGAGATCTCCGATGATATTTATGTAGCCAGGCAACACACTTTAAAGCTCTGGAACTATAAGCTAAATGTATTACCATTTCTATACTCATAATTCTTAAGGGTTCTGTCATGGACTGCCTCCGAGAGAATATATTTACATGATTGCGGAGAGGGGAAGTCGGAAAAAAAAAAAAACAATCGCCGTTTCTGCATTACAATTCTCGGTATTGACGCCATTAAAATCCCACAATGATCCAGAGTTTATTATTTATGTTTGGATCAAAAATGACTTGAAAACCATCAGAGACGGGAAGTGGAGGAGAAACGTTCGACGTGTTCTTGATACGGAAAGGGCCGTGTCTACTGAGAGGAGGAAAATATCCGAAGGAGGCGGCCGAAAATTCACATGCGGGGGCCGCTGAGGACCGGCATGTCTGGGAGAAAAATAATAACAGCTATAAAAGGAACATAAGGAGTGCAAAAAAAATCTCCACTCAGCAGACTTCACAGAAAATGTAAAGAAAAAAAAAGTCTTTGTATACCAGCAGCTTCTTCGTGATACCTGAGCCCTAGGGATGGGCTCGATGTTCGAGTCGAAACGTAAGTTTGACTCGAGCGTCAGCTGTTCGTTTGTTCGGAGGACAAACGAACATATGGGGGCGCTCGCGGCAAGTTTGCCCGCCGCGGAGCGCCCCATAATGCACTGCGAGGTCGCAGCGCATTGACGGCTGCTGATTGGCCAAAGCATGCACCCGACCAGCATGCTTTGGCCAATCACAGCGCAATGTGCTGTGAGAGCCATGATTGGCCAGAGGCAGGGTACCTTTGGCCAATCATGGCTCAGGGGCTAAGTCCACGCCCCACACTATTTAAGGCTGCTTACACGGCAACCATATATAGTGAATGAATGGAGATTAGGCAGGTAGTGTAGTATATATAATACAGTTCAGAGTATATATAGTGCAGTCTGTGTAGTATATATAATACAGTTCAAAGTATATATAGTGCAGTCTGTGTAGTATATATTATACAGTTCAGAGTATATAGTGCAGTCTGTGTAGTATATATTATACAGTTCAGAGCATATAGTGCAGTCCGTGTAGTATATATATAATACAGTGGAGAGTATATAGTGCCATCAGTGTAGTATATATAATACAGTGGAGACTATATAGTGCAGTCAGTGTAGTATATATATAATACAGTGCAAAGTATATAGTACAGTCAGTGTAGTATATATAATACAGTGCAGAGTATATAGTGCAGTCAGTGTAGTATATATAATACAGTGCAAAGTATATAGTGCAGTCAGTGTAGTATATATAATACAGTGCAGGGTGTATAGTGCAGTCCGTGTAATATATATAATACAGTGGAGAGTATATAGTGCCATCAGTGTAGTATATATAATACAGTGGAGACTATATAGTGCAGTCAGTGTAGTATATATAATACAGTGCAGGGTATATAGTGCAGTCAGTGTAGTATATATATAATACAGTGCAAGGTGTATAGTGCAGTCAGTGTAGTATATATAATACAGTGCAAGGTATATGGTGCAGTCAGTGTAGTATATATAATACAGTGCAGAGTATATAGTGCAGTCAGTGTAGTATATATAATACAGTGCAGAGTATATAGTGCAGTCAGTGTAGTATATATAATATAGTGCAAAGTATATAGTGCAATCAGTGTAGTATATATAATACAGTGCAGAGTATATAGTGCAGTCAGTGTAGTATATATAATACAGTGCAGAGTATATAGTGCAGTCAGTGTAGTATATATAATACAGTGCAAAGTATATAGTGCAGTCAGTGTAGTATATATAATACAGTGCAGGGTGTATAGTGCAGTCCGTGTAATATATATAATACAGTGGAGAATATATAGTGCAGTCAGTGTAGTATATATAATACAGTGCATGGTATATAGTGCAGTGTACAGTATATAATACAGTGTTTTGACGTTCTTAAGGGGAACCCTATGACAGAATTAAGAAAAGAAACGGTGTGGGGTCCCCCCAAAAATCCACAGTATGGGGAGAAGCAGGAGGGCATAGTATGGGGGGGGGGAGGCAGGAGAGCACAGTACAGAGGCTGACAGGAGGGCAACGTACAGGGGGAGAGGCAAAAGGGCACAGTACAGGGGGGGCAGGAGGGCAAGTACAGGGGGGAGAAAGGTATGCAGTATGGGGGGGTGCAGGAGGGCACAGTATGGGGGGAGAAGCAGGAGGGCACAGTGTGGGGGGAGGCAGGAGAGCACAGTACAGGGGGAGAAGCAGGAGGGCACAGTACAGGGGGAGAAGCAGGAGGGCACAGTATGGGGGGGGGACAGGAGGACACAGTACAGGGGGAGAAGCAGGAGGGCACAGTACAGGGGGAGAAGCAGGAGGGCACAGTATGGGGGGGGACAGGAGGACACAGTACAGGGGGAGAAGCAGGTGGGCACAGTATGGGGGGGAGGCAGGAGAGCCCAGTACAGAGGCGAACAGGAGGGCAAAGTACGGGGGGTGGTAGGAGAGCGCAGTACAGAGGCGAACAGGAGGGCAAAGTACGGGGGGGGGGCAGGAGGGTACAGTGGGGGGGGGGAGACTGGAGGGCACAGTACGAGGAGGAGAGGCAGGAGGGCACAGTACAGTTCCCCCTGCAAAGTGCTGGAGGAGTGCCGGAAAAGCGGGAGGAAAGTAGTGGGGGAGATGTCATTCCCATTGGAGATTTACCCGAGTGACAGGCTGCTGATGTCCCCGCAGCTCAGATGATTCCTGGACGCTGCCTGTGACAAGGCCAGCCCTGGACAGCTTAGTAAAAAGCATGACTGTTGCGGCAAATCGGGGACAGTTGGCATGTATGATGTAATGCAAGATTATCATGGGGCCTCCCATGCACCTGATGCCCATGCATTGAGACAGCCCTGCCAAAAATGCCTATTTATTTGCACCGTACGTGCAAACCGCCCAGGTGCATAAAGCCTTACAGGTAAAACAATGTGCATGCACTTCAAAGATATATTTAGCTGCCTGTCTGAAGTTTATTTCCAATTCACACTTCAGCCTATCAACAGGGACCGATTTTTTCCTGAATTTTAGAAACATCCATTAACTTTTAATTAATCCTTTCCTTTATGAACCCTGGGACTGTGTGGTTGGGCCCATCTCGTCCTGTTTTTTTTCTTCTTCTTCTTCTTCTTTTCATAAACCAAACATCCAGAAGGGCCCGCGGTGTTCATCAGCTTACAAGATAAAGTAATTAGTTTCTAAGTCCCAGAAATATTTTGATGTCTATTAAGGAGGGGGCAGGAAAATGAGAATGTGATCTCCATATGGTGCTCTCAGCCGGGGCGGGCTGGCTCAGGTAGGTAAATCTCGGGAAGATCGGTTTCCGATGTTTATGCCGGAGTGGTGCCCAGCTGCTGACACGGTGTTCCAGTACAGTAGATTAGGTGTTTGGATACAGTCATTAAGGGTATTGATAATTCTGATTTAGCATGCTGCACACCGCGTTCCGCAATTATCCCCTTTGCCCATCATAATTTTGTCAGTGCCACTCAGGGCCTGTCGAACAGTCAAGACTCATATTTTATGGCTGGGAGCGGAGCGCGGCCCGGGGTGCGATCTCTAAACGGCAGTCACTTCTCATTTGGAGGCTGGAGGAGAGACTCCTCTAATAAGCCTTTCCCTGCCGAGTTAATTGGAGCCGGACAGTTAACTGTCTGCCTTCTGCTGCAATGAGAGGCCGGGTGGATCAACCACGCTCTTTGTTCTTCCAAACCAAGGTTGTTCACCTCGGCTTCCTCAGGGGCCCAACCCCGAAAAGAGAGAAAATTCTGTTGCAGGCACACGGTGTTCTAGTACAGAAGATGAGATGTTTGCATGCAGTCAAGGGTATTGGTAATTCTCATTTAGCATGCTGCACGCCGCGTTCCGCTGTTATCCTCTTTGTCCATCATAATTTTGTCAGTGCTACTCAGGGCCATTGGGATTGTCAAGGCTCATATTTTATAACTGCAAATGAATCGATGCCAGAGGTGCGATCTTTGAATGGCATGGAGATGACGTCACGGCTGTGCAGTACACGTACGTAGGTTGCACCAACATTTTTTGTGTAGCAGAATCTCCAAACTCTTCCAGTCTAATGAGAACCTTTGAAGGCCACAGACCGCTGACAACCTTCAATGTGTGGTGGGTTGCGAGGCCTAGTGGGTGCAAAGATGGCGAAAGTCATTGGGCGTCAGACACTTCTTGGATGCAAAAGAGGTTTTATTTCGTTTAACAGTCCTTTTTATATTTTGCAAGGGAAAGTGGGTTGGGGCCGGGACATCCTTAAGTAGTTGCAATTTCAGTAGACAGACTCCGAGACTTCAAAAGGAAGACAGCCGTGGATAATGAGTCGAGAAAGTCTAGATGACAGCACTGCCGTGAAAAGGAAGACAGCCCTGCAGGGAAAGGCCCGTGCAAGGTGCCGCTTCTGCACTTGCAGGTTTGCTGTCTTCTATGGCAACAGCATCTAACAGTTCCTATCACAAAGTTCAACAGTTCTCTCAGCTTCACTACAATGTCCAGTTGTAGTTCTTCAGCCCCTTGAGCTCCTGGTCTCTCACTGGACTCTCTGATTCACTGACTCTGAATCCCGTAAGGTCCTCAAGCCTTTTGCGGTGGTATCTCCCTCAAGCGTCACCCACGCTTCCCTGCTGGGTCTCTAGCTTGGCACTCCAGACACCTTTCAAGCTTCACCCCTGCTAACCGGCTCGGTCCCTGGCTTGGCACACAAGGCTGCTCTGCAAGTGTCACCTCCGCTGGTCGGGTCCCTGACTTGATCACCACCTAAAGTTTCCAAATTCTCCACCGTGCCCATTTAGTGAGGATATGGTTCCGGTACTTGCTTCAGTTACTCACCGTGGTCCCTGGTAAAGGTGGTTGGTCCATTCGTAGCGACAGCTTCCCTTCCACCTCCGACCACGACAGGTTCTCCAGCCGGTAGAACCGTCACCTTTGGTTGGACTGCAAGCTGCAGTCCCAACCCTGCTCTTACTTCTGGGTAGGCCCTCACACAGCCTGGCAGCCAGATGCCCCCAGGATAGGCCCAGTCTAGCAGCCGGGGGTAGACGACAGACATCCACCCAGACGGCAGGCCGCGTGGCACTGAACACAGATCACCTGACCTCACCCGAATATATAGGTTCTCCCAGCAGGCCAAGGGATTCAAGAAAACCCCTGCCCATTGGCTGAGATACCCCATATACCCTTAACCTGACCTTGGGTTACCCTTCTCATATCTAGTACCACCAAGTTCCCGGACACCTAGTGGTAGAAGAGAAAAGTGCAACAAGACCAAACTTAGGGAGAAATCAATAGATCTCTATCAAATAACTGCAATAACTACTCCTGACAAGGAGTTTGGTGAGGAGCATCCCTGACTAAACTCCGGGGCACTACATATACAAACTGACAGCTGAAAGAAGATGAGCGAGACAATCTGTATTGTGAAGCTGATGTCTCTGGTTTATGGTCTTTATGTTGTTATTGGGCACATTACATTCATTCAGGTTTTTATCTATAGAGTCTTTAATGTAAAGATTTTGTTTCTTTGTATTGATTCATTTTTTTTGTATCTTTTGTAAGCAATTTAGGAAAAGCTTCCCAATCATTTTCTTTAGAGATCAATATTATTTTCATTAGTTGTTGCAGAAAGCTCATAAACAGTGTGGGGGCCAAAGGCCGGGGTCTACTCTGCTTATTTAGTAATCCAGCATTGTAATAGGAATTACAGAGCTGCAATCATCTTTTATCTGTCTAGACCAATGTTTCTCAACTCCAGTTCTCAAGTCACCCCAACAGGTCATGTTTTCAGGCTCTCCATTATTTTGCTCAGGTGATTTGATCAGTTTCACTGCCTCAGTAATTACCACAGCCGTTTCATCTGAGGGAAATCCTGAAAACATGACCTTGAGGACTGGAGTTGAGAAACATTGGTCTAAACCAGTGGTCTCCAAACTGTGACCCTCTGCTTTCTTATATCTGGCCCTTGGGGCATTATCCCCCACTATACCCTCCCCCACTGTCAGCAACAGTGGGCCATAATTCCTCCTACTGACACCAATGATGGGGCAGTATTCCTCCCACTGATACCAATGATGGGTCACTATTCCTCCCACTGATACCAATGATGGGGCACTATTCCTCCCACTGGTACCAATGATGGGGCACTATTCCTCCCACTGACACCAATGATGGGACACTATTCCTTCCACTGACACCAATGATGGGGCACTATTCCTCCCACTGATACCAATGATGGGGCACTATTCCTCCCACTGGTACCAATGATGGGGCACTATTCCTCCCACTGACACCAATGATGGGACACTATTCCTCCCACTGACACCAATGATGGGGCACTATTCCTCCCACTGACACCAATGATGGGGCACTATCCCTCCCACTGATACCAATGATGGGACACTATTCCTCCCACTGACACCAATGATGGGGCACTATTCCTCCCACTGATACCAATGATGGGACACTATTCCTCCCACTGACACCAATGATGGGGCACTATTCCTCCCACTGACACCAATGATGGGGCACTATTCCTCCCACTGATACCAATGATGGGGCACTATTCCTCCCACTGACACCAATTATGGGGATTTGTTTACTCCCACTGACACCAGGTCATTTTCTACTCCCACTGGCCATACTCCGCCCCCTCCTCCCCCCCCCAGAATTTGAAGGACAGTAAACTGGCCCTTTGTTTAGAAAGTTTGGAGACCTCTGGTCTAGACGAAAGTTCAGATTTAGATCCGAACTCTTGACCTGCATGCCTGCTCCAGGGCTATTCTTCAGAAAGTCTTTAAACCACTGAAATAGCATAATAGCCAGGTAACTGGCATTTTTCGAAATGGGTCAGCAAAAGCAGCCCCCATTTTTTTTTCCAGTACAGATTTTCCTGTACAGGCACATAACACTTAAGGGATACTGTAAATCAAGGCTAAACGTGCGTCTGTATCCTTACTCCCAGTGAGTATATATCACCCGTTCTCCTACCACCTCTGCATTATTTATTAACCCGCATCATGTCTGATTTACAGGGGAAGTCATTCTGCCTGCTTTGCTTGTTAGAGAAAGCATTAGTGTGGATTATTTATTTAAGTGTGGCACCTGAGTATAATTTAAACCTTTGTCCTTTCTTAAGTTGTAAAAAGTTTTAAAACTTTTCTAATACAACTATTAATATAAGTAATAAGCGCTGAGTAGCCCAGACTAAAACCTGAAGAAAGAAAACGAACGCAGCAACTATAATATATATCTAAAGATTGGGGAGCTGCAATATGTTACATTTTTGGTTTTGGGTTTGGAAAAAGATAATTTATACTTTAGCAAAAGTGAAAGGTCATCTTAAACAATGCGCAAAAATATATCAAATATATTATAAATATATTAAATATTTATTATTAAATATACAGTGCTCATCATAAATAAGTACACCCCTTTGGAAAAGTAAGATCTTAATCAATATCTCAATGAACACAAGAACAATTTGCAACGTTTTGACAAAACTGAGTTTTACAGAACATTTGCTGAGCTCCATTACATGAAAGTAAGGTTAATAATAATAACTTAATTTACAAAATTTTCAGTTTTACTCAAATTTGTTGATGCAAAAATGAATCCACCCCACAACAAAAACTACTTCATCTAGTATTTTGTTGACCTCCATGATTTGTAAGGACGGCACCAAGTCTTCTAGGCATGGAATGAAAGGCGACATATTGCAACATCTATCTTTTTTCCAATCTTCAAGAACGACCTCTTTTAGAGCCTGGATGCCGGACGGAGAGTGATACCCAACTTGTCTCTTCAGAATTCCCCATAGATGTTCCCGGATTGGGTTCAGATCAGGAGACGGCCACTGAATCACTTTCACCCGGTTCTTCTTCAGAAATGCAACAGTGGTCTTAGATGTGTGTTTTGGATCATCGGCATGTTGGAAAAGTGCATGACGACCCAGGGCACGGAGTGATGGTCGCATCTTCTCTTTCAATATAGAGCAGTACATCTGTGAATTCATGATACCGTCAATGAAACGCAGCTCCCCGACACCAGCAGCACTCATGCAGCCCCACAGAAGGACACGGCCACCACCACGTTTCGCTGTAGGCACCATGCATTTTTCTTTGTACTCCCCACCTTTGCGACGCCACACAGTGTTGAAGCCAACAGTTCTAAAAACATTTATCTTGGTCTCATCACTCCAGAGTACAGAGTTCCAGTAGTCTTCCTCATTTTCAGCAAATTCTAGGCGGGCTTTTCTTGTGCATGGGCTAGAGGAGAGGCTTCCTTCGTGGACGACACCCAATGCCATTCTTCTGCATTGTGAAACAATCGCCCCGGTATAGAACACCATCTGTACTACATAAAATATTCCCACAGGTCTCAAATGTGTGCTGGCGTTGTATGAGGTCAGAGGGCACGATGTTGCATATATTCTGGGAATGTGAGAAGATCAGGGGATTTTGGAAAATGGTTGAGGAAACGGTTAAGGATATAACAGGTGTGTCTCTTGGGGAAAACCCGGCAGCATTTCTACTAAATGATGTCCCCATGTCGGTGGAAAAATATAAGAACTCCCTGCTTAAACATCTTCTCACGGCGGCAAGGGCCTGTATTCCGGCTCTGTGGAAGAGTTCAGTCCCTCCGACTAGCACACAGTGGTGGACTAGAATTACAGAAATCCAACAAATGGAGAATTTGACTTTGATGCTGAAAGAACAGGCTGAGAAATATTGGAAGGTATGGGCTCCCTACATAGCTTATAGAAGTGGAGAACAAGAGAGGTAGATCATGAGCGATCGAATGGGAAGGGGAGGTGGCATCCCCCCCCTTTTTTTTTTTTGTTTGTCTTGTTTTGTGTTTTTTTTTTTTCCCTCTCCTTTGGGGTTTTAGAAGGTGGGGGTAGGTATTAGGGTTAGGATAAGAGAAAAGGAAAATTATATGTGTCTATTGTATAGACGAGACTGAGTTGCATTGAATTGAAATGTATAATGTTGTTACAATTTGAAGATATGGGGATGCGACAAGATGTAAGAGATGACATGAAGAATATGTTAAGTGCTATATGTGGAATGTAACATATAATATGCAAAAATAAAGAAATTATAAAAAAAAAAAACAATCGCCCCAGGTTGGCTTTCTACTTCTTTAGCTAACTGCAGTGAACCTGCATGGCGATCTTCTCAACCCTTCTCATCAGAAGACGCTCCTGTCGAGGCCACAACTTCCGTGGACGGCCTGGACGTCACTGTGAGATGGTCGCACTTCCATCTTTGTTACATTTTTGTATCACTTTTGCTCCAGTATTCTGACTGATAAGCAAAGCTTTGCTGATCTTCTTGTAGCCTTCACCTTTCTTGTGTAAAGAAATTATTTCTGTCTCAGGCCGTGTGACATTTCTCTTCCATGTGGTGTCACTGCTGACATCATGAAATGGGAGGGGTTTTCTTTGTTAAGTAACGCCCTTTTATCATCACCTGTCTGCTGGACACCTGTTTAATGAATAATTACACTCACCTGTAGATGAATTCTTGTTAATTAGGATTTTGTTGTCTAAAATTTAGCTTTGCTCCTAAGACTTTCATTGGGGTGTATTCACTTTTGCAACATAGTCTTCAATTCATTTGTCAAGAAAAATACTTTTTTTGTGTGTGCAAATTAACAATCAATGGGCTGCATTTGTGGGAGTATTTTGTAGTATAGTGTCCCTTAGAAAATGCTGATTCTGAACGGAAAGGAAAGGTTTTCTAACAAATCTGTTGGGGTGTGCTCATTTATGTGGAGCACTGTATACAGTATCTCACAAAGGTAAGTACACCCCTCAGTCACGTTTTTGTAAATCTTTTCTTCTCTCTTTTCATGTGACAACACTGAAGAAATGACACTTGTCTACAATGTAAAGTAGTGAGTGTACAGCTTGTATAACAGTGTAAATTTGCTGTCCCCTCAAAATAACTCAACACACAGCCATTAATGTCTAAACCGCTGGCTACAAAAGTCAGTACACCCCTAAGTGAAAATCTCCGAATTGGGGCCAGTTAGCCATTTTCCCTCCCCAGGTGTCATGTGACTCGTTAGTGTTACAAGGTCTCAGGTGTGAATGGGGAGCAGGTGTGTTAAATTTGGTGTTATCGCTCTCACTCTCTTATACTGGTCACTGGAAGTTCAACATGACACCTCATGGCAAAGAACTCTCTGAGGATCTGAAAAAAAGAATTGTTGCTCTACATAAAGATGGCCTAGGCTATAAGAAGATTGCCAAGACCCTGAAACTGAGCTGCAGCACGGTGGCCAAGACCATACAGCGGTATAACAGGACGGGTTCCCCTCAGAACAGGCCTCGCCATGATCGACCAAAGAAGTTGAGGTCACGTGCTCAGCGTCATATCCAGAGGTTGTCTGTGGGAAATAGACGTATGAGTGCTGCCATCATTGCTGCAGAGGTTGTAGGGGTGGGGGGGTCAGCCTGTCAGCGCTCAGACCATATGCTGCACACTGCATCAAATTGGTCTGCATGGCTGTCGTCCCAGAAGGAAGCCTCTTCTAAAGATGATGCACAAGAAAGTCCACAAACAGTTTGCTGAAGACAAGCAGACTAAGGACATGGATTACTGGAACCATGTCCTGTGGTCTGATGAGACCAAGATAAACGTATTTGGTTCAGATGGTGACAAGCGTGTGTGGGGGCAACCAGGTGAGGAGTACAAAGACAAGTGTGTCTTGTCTACAGTCAAGCATGGTGGTGGGAGTGTCATGGTCTGGGGCTGCATGAGTGCTGCCGGCACTGGGGGGCTACAGATCATTGAGGGAACCATGAATGCCAACATGTACTGTGACATACTGAAGCAGAGCATGATCCCCTCCCTTCAGAGACTGGGCCGCAGGGCAGTATTCCAACATGATAACCACCCCAAACACACCTCCAAGACCACCACTGCCTTGCTAAAGAAGCTGAGGGTAAAGGTGATGGACTGGCCAAGCATGTCTCCAGACCTAAACCCTATTGATCATCTGTGAGGCATCCTCAAACAGAAGGTGGAGGAGCGCAAGGTCTCTAACATCCACCAGCTCTGTGATGTCATCATGGAGGAGGGGAAGAGGACTCCAGTGGCAACCTGTGAAGCTCTGGTGACCTCCATGTCCAAGAGGGTTAAGGCAGTGCTGGAAAATAATGGTGGCCACACAAAATATTGACACTTTGGGTCCAATTTGGACATTTTCACTTAGGGGTGTACTGACTTTTGTTGCCAGCGGTTTAGACATTAATGGTTGTGTGTTGAGTTATTTTGAGGGGACAGCAAATTTACACTGTTATACAAGCTGTACACTCACTACTTTACATTGTAGACAAGTGTCATTTCTTCAGTGTTGTCACATGAAAAGATAGAAGAGAAGATTTACACAAATGTGACTGAGGGGTGTACTTACTTTTGTGAGATACTGTATATAGAAATTATTATATATGTATAAACTGTATATAAATAGATAAATATTGGGAACATTCAGAACATTTTTCTGTAGCCAGGATAAGCACAGTCTGGGCTATGTAGGCACAGCAGGCTTCTATGCCCATCTCCAGTTTCCATAAGACTGCCGCCGCTGCCAACCTGCCCTAATGTTACAAAAGTTTGCAAAATATTTTGGGCTCTCTATCTTGTGAGATAAAAGAACATAAAACAAGAGCTGGCAGCGGCGACAAAGACTCGGTCCAATTTGGAAAAATCCATTCCATCAAGATCTTTTATTAATATTTTCCTTTGTCTTGAACTTGGCAATGCCGGACGGCGATGACTGTACATGTGTCGCCAATAAGAAGACATGACTTTCAATTATTTTTGTTGGTTCAAACAATCGCAATTTGGATATCTGGCAGACAAAAAAGACGGATGGTTTGGACACATGGCCCCCATGTATGCTTCAGTAATTATGGAAAATGCTAATTTCTTGGCAGCCCACCCTATGAGCTGCAGCGAGGAACGAGATAAGGGATTCTGACTTTTCTTGGACTTCTATTGCTTTGTACTTTTTTCTGGGGCTCTGACTTTGAAGTATTGAACCTAAAATGGCAACAAGCAGTTTTAAAATAGGCCAATCATAGCATAGCAGCCACCATATATCTGTCATGACAGGTGCACTTTAACCACTTCAGCCCCTTTAATGACCAGGCCATTTTTTGCGATACGGCACTGCGTCGCTTTAACTGACAATTGCGCGGTCGTGCGACGCTTTCTCCAAACAAAATTGATGTCCTTTTTTCCGTACAAATAGAGATTTCTTTTGGTGGTATTTGATCACCTCTGTGTTTTTTATTTTTTGCGCTCTAAACAAAAAAGACCGACAATTTAGAAAAAAATAACAATATTTTTTAATTTTTGCTATAATAAATATCCAAAAAAAAAAAAAAATTCTTTCTCAGTTTAGGCCAATATGTATTCTTCTACATATTTTTGGTAAAAAAAAAAAAAATCGCAATAAGCGTATATTGATTGGTTTGCGCTAAAGTTATAGCATCTACAAAATAAGGAATAGATTTATAGCATTTTATTTATTTATTTTTTCACTAGTAATGGTGGTGATCTGCGATTTTTAGCAGGACTGCGACATTGCGGCGGACAGATCGGAAACTTTTGACACTTTTTTGGGACCAGTGACATTTATACAGCGATCAGAGCTAAAAATAGCCACTGATGGAAGTGCTAAAAATAACCTACTGATGGAATAGGGTCTATACTGATGGAGGGGGTCTATACTGAGGGAGGGGTCTGTGTTGAAGGGGGGGGGGTTGTCTGTACTGGGGGAGAAGGGGTCTATAGTGATGGAAGGGGGTCTATACAGAGGGAGGGGGGTCTGTACTGAGGGAGGGGGTTTACTTAGTGGGCGGTCTATACATAGTGGGGAGTCTATACTGAGGGAGGGAAGGTCTGTACTAAGGGGGACTATACTTTGTGGAGGGGGGGTCTGTAGTGAGGGAGGGGGGTCTATACTGAAGGGGGACTATACTTGGTGGAGGGGGTCTGTACTGAGGGAGGGGGGTCTATACTGGAGGGGGACTATACTTGGTGGAGGGGGGTCTGTACTGAGGGAGGGGGGACTATACTTGGTGGAGGGGGGTCTTTACTGAGGGAGGGGGGGGTCTGTTCTGAGGGGGAACTATACTTGGTGGGGGGGGGGGTCTGTACTGAGGGAGGGGGGTCTATACTGAAGGGGGACTATACTTGGTGGAGGGGGGTCTGTACTGGGGGAGGGGGGTCTATACTGGAGGGGGGTCTATACTGGAGGGGAACTATACTTGGTGGAGGGGGGTCTATACTGGAGGGGGACTATACTTGGTGGAGGGGGTCTGTACTGAGGGAGGGGGGTCTATACTGGAGGGGGACTATACTTGGTGGAGGGGGGTCTGTACTGAGGGAGGGGGGACTATACTTGGTGGAGGGGGGTCTGTACTGAGGGAGGGGGGGTCTATACTGGAGGGGGACTATACTTGGTGGAGGGGGGTCTGTACTGAGGGAGGGGGGTCTATACTGGAGGGGGACTATACTTGGTGGAGGGGGGTCTGTACTGAGGGAGGGGGGACTATACTTGGTGGAGGGGGGTCTGTACTGAGGGAGGGGGGGTCTATACTGGAGGGGGACTATACTTGGTGGAGGGGAGTCTGTACTGAGGGAGGGGGTCTATACTGGGGGGAGACTATACTTGGTGGAGGGGGGTCTGTACTGAGGGAGGGGGGTCTATACTGGAGGGAGACTATACTTGATGGAGGGGAGTCTGTACTGAGGGAGGGGAGGTCTATACTAAGGGGGGACTATACTTGGTGGAGGGGGGTCTGTACTGATGGAGGGGGGTCTATAGTGGAGGGGGACTATACTTGGTGGAGGGGGGTCTGTACTGAGGGAGGGGGGTCTATACTTACTGGAGAAAAGGGTTTGTATTGAGGGGGGACTATA
This sequence comes from Lithobates clamitans, assembly GCA_037952925.1. Taxonomy (NCBI): domain Eukaryota; kingdom Metazoa; phylum Chordata; class Amphibia; order Anura; family Ranidae; genus Lithobates; species Lithobates clamitans. The sequence goes on from JBBGZY010002026.1 coordinate 209,327, forward strand.
CTTGGTGGGGGGGGGGTCTATACTTACTGGAGAAAGGTGTCTGTACTGAGGGAGGGGGTTTATACTTAGTGGGGAGTCTATACTGAGGTAGGGGGGTCTGTACTTAGTGGAGGGGAGGGGGGTCTGTACTGAGAGGGGTCTATACTTGGTGGAGGGGGGTCTGTACTGAGGAGGGGGGTCTGTACTAAGGGAGGGGGGTCTGTACTGAGAGGGGTCTATACTTGGTGGAGGGGGGTCTGTACTGAGGGAGGGGAGTCTGTACTGAGGGGGGTCTATACTTGGTGGAGGGGGGTCTGTACTGAGGGAGGGGAGTCTGTACTGAGGGGGGTCTATTCTTGGTGGAGGGGGGTCTGTACTGAGGGGGGTCAATGCTTGGTGGAGGGGGGCCCGTATTGAGGGAGGACTATAGTTGGTGGAGGGGGGGCACACCATGTTTTACGCCAACCCTAGTGACGCCACTGCATCCCCCCCCCCCCGGCAACCAATGTAAAGAGCCCTACCAGTGAATGTGGTTTTCATTCGGAAAAGTACTTTTACTTCAACATTGAACGTTAAAGGCAAACCTTTTAATGTACATATGAACCACCTTCAGCAAGTCATCAGATGTACTGATGAGAATTTTTGTTCAATCGTTCACATGAATATTTCGAACATACATTCGTTTGAAAGTCTACTATGGCCAGCTTAGGACCTCTAGTTCCCCGGCTGTACTGCTGGTTGTTTGGCTTCAATACCCTCTGATCCCATGACTTGCAGGTAAAAGAATGGCTACAAATGGGGCAATGTTCTCCTCTGACGTTCAGCCGCACGCGCTGCACCACCCAGGCCAACATCCGTCATTCCCAGGACAGCAATGTGAAAAAGAGTAAAAAAAAAAAAAGAAAAAAAAGTAAAATAAAAAAATTGCAGGAATGCATTAAAGCGTGCCCAGGATATATGTGACTGTTTTCCAGCGTAATGTTTTTGCAAAGATAAATTTCAGGTTGGACAGGCTCTTTAAAAATCAATTTGCGCCTCCATCCCCCCGCGAAGACTGATGCCGGTGAAGAAAGAAAAAAAAAGAGAGAGGAAGAAAAATAATCCATTAGTATTGCAGTGCTTAAAAACTTGGCTCGCTATCTCTGATGGCATCGGTTTCTAGGACTAATTACAAGTAATTATTCACTCAGCGGTTGTACATTGGGCTCGCTCCCTCGGGGTGGCGAAGGGCTGTCTGTATACCGGCGGTAGCGGGGATTATACTGTATACATGTGATTCGAAGTTTTCATGCGCAAACATCAAGTCAGTAAACAAATCCCTTAAGCTGGATAAACATTGAGGTGGCTGCTTGAAGGTGATAATTGCAGCGGCGATGTTTGCCAATAGCGAGTTATGACGTTTTTTGTTTTTTTTTTCTTCTTCTTTTGCTCATGGGCATATCACTATGATGGCTCTCCCGGGATATGGCTTTGGAATTTAAAGGGTCAGTCCATGTCTGGTAGTTTTGGTAAGAGATGGAGGCTGGTACTTAAAGCCACCAAAAGTCGGGGAAACCAACAGCAAGGTCTCAGTGTCCAGTAAAAGGTCAATAAAACCCGACTGCCACATACCTGCTGGAGACCGAGCTGAATTAGGGGGCTTCTCTTGTATATAATATACAGCGCATCCGGAAAGTATTCACAGAGCTTCACTTTTTCCACATTTTGTTGCCTTATTCCAAAATCGATTAAATTAATTATTTTCCTCAACATTCTACAAACAATTCCTCATAATGACATTGCGAAAGAAATTTTTTTGAAATTTTAGCAAATTTATTAATAATAAAAAAATCCCATGTACATAACTATCACAGGCTCCTCCCAGGTACATAAGTATCACAGGCTCCTCCCATGTACATACGTATCACAGGCTCCTCCCATGTACATAAGTATCACAGACTCCTCCCATGTACATACGTATCACTCACTCTCCTCCCATGTACATAAGTATCACAGGCTCCTCCCATGTACATAAGTACCACAGGCTCCTCCCATGTACATAAGTATCACAGACTCCTCCCATGTACATAAGTAACACAGGCCCCTCCCATGTACATAGGTATCACAGGGTCCCCCATGTACATACATATTACAGGCTCCTCCCATGTACATAAGTATCACAGACTCCTCCCATGTACATACGTATCACTCACTCTCCTCCCATGTACATAAGTATCACAGGCTCCTCCCATATACATACGTATCAAAGGCTCCTCCCATGTACATAAATATCACAGGCTCCTCCCATGTACATAAGTATCACAGACTCCTCCCATGTACATAAGTAACACAGGCCCCTCCCATGTACATAGGTATCACAGGGTCCCCCATGTACATACATATTACAGGCTCCTCCCATGTACATAAGTATCACAGACTCCTCCCATGTACATACGTATCACTCACTCTCCTCCCATGTACATAAGTATCACAGGCTCCTCCCATATACATACGTATCAAAGGCTCCTCCCATGTACATACGTATCACAGGCTACTCCCATGTACATAATTATCACAGGCTCCTCCCATGTACATAAGTATCACAGACTCCTCCCATGTACATCAGTATCACAGGCTCCTCCTATGTACATAAGTATCACAGGCTCCTCCCATGTACATAAGTATCACAGGCTCCTCCCATGTACATAAGTATCACAGGCTCCTCCCATGTACATAATTATCACAGGCTCCTCCCATGTACATAAGTATCACAGGCTCCTCCCATGTACATAAGTATCACAGGCTCCTCCCATGTACATAATTATCACAGGCTCCTCCCATGTACATAAGTATCATAGGCTCCTCCTATATACATAAGTATCACAGATTCCTCCCATGAGCTTAACCCTAAAGAGAACCCTGCGTTGTCAAATATTTTGGGGTCCTTTGTCCCTTCGCTATATACAGTACTGCACTGTGTCCAATCTTTGGCACAAATATTGGACCTCCAAAACTATCTATTCTTCTTATTTTTTTCCCCCCCGACTTTTTATTTTTATTTTTTTTACAATCTTTAAATTTTTCTTCTCCAAGGTTATCTGAACCTAAGATGATTTTGGCCAATTTTTTTTTTCATTATTTATTTTTATTATACAATTTTATCTGAACCTAGAATGGTTTTGGACATTTTTAAAATTTTTTTTATTTTATTCATTGAATTTAATTTTATTATTATTGTTTTTTATTGTTTTTGTTTTATTGTTTTTTTCTTTAATTGATCTTATCTTTTTTAATTTAAATTTTTATTAGTTTTCAGGTTATAAAAAATATAAATACTTTATTCACAATCTCTTTCACAAAAATCCTCCCTCCCCCTTTTCCCTTTTTCCCTTTTAACTTATAATATGTTTATTTTCTTTTCCTCTATAGCCTTCACTTCTTCTCTCAGACTCCTACTAACATAGTATACTTCCTTGTACAGTATTACCTTGGATTAGGAGCATCATTTGTTCCAGAAGAATGCTTGTAATCCAAAGCAGAGTTTCCCCATAGGAAAAAATGGAAACTCAGATAATCCGTTCCACAGCCACTGCTTGTCTATGCAGTACCGCAGGTGGCCAGAGGTGCGGGGGGGGCGCCGGAGACACTTGGAGACGCTCGAAGACGACTCGGAGACTCTCTGGAACGAAGTTTCTGAGTGTCTCTGAATGTCTCTGAGCGTTGCTGGCGCCCCCCGCACCTCTGGCCAAATGCGGTACTGCACACCCCAGAGGCTTGAATCCTGCTCGTCTTGCGAGACAACGCTCGCAAAGCGAGTCAGGATTTGAAAAAAAAGTAGCTCGTATTGTGAAATGCTCGTAAACCGCGTTACTCGCAATCCGAGGTTCCACTGTACTCTTAAACTCTATCCAACCACTCCATATATTTACAAAATTTTCTATTTGATCTTCTCCGTAATGATACAATTCCTCCATATTGTAGATACATTCTACCCTTTTAACCCAGTCTCTTAATCGTTGGGCTCTCTGGTCATTGCCAACATTTTGGAATCAGATATTTTGCTGCGATTATTAGGTGAGGTGTCGCTGATTTCTTATATTGCTTTATTGTAAATTTAGTATTATTATGGAGTAGATACGTTCTTGGGTCTTTAGACATTCCTGTAATTTCCTGTATCTGTTGTTTAACTTCTTGCCAAAATTGTCTGTATTTTTGGGCACTCCCACCATATACGGGCCATTTTTATTTTATTTGTTGTATTTTATTTTATTATTATTGTGTTTTTTTTTGTTTTTTTTTAATTGATCTTATTTTTCTTCTCTAAGGTTATGGAAATCTAAAATAGTTTTGGTCATTTTTTTTTTATTCATTTATTTATTTATTTATTTACAATTTTTCTTATAATGTTGTCTTTCATGTGAAGATGTGATACACGACACAGAGAACCGTGGGTTAGCTAAAGAGATGACACAAACACTCTCTGAGGCTCCTCTTGTCTGATTGGACGGAGTCGGACATTTTGCGAACGTTTTAGAAGATTTTATCCTCTTTGATGCTAAAATCTCAGTCCAGGAAGCAGAAGGTGACTCTGGATAATAAAGACACGAATGGTAAATAATTGTACTAATGGGGGATAATAATCCCCCTTCCATAAACCGATAAATTACACATCAGAATGTAGAAGAAAAAGAGAAAACAATGTGAAAAAAAAAAAAAAAAAAAAAGGTTATCTGCAAATCTGAAACGGTCGGTTATTCTGGGCAGTAATTTAGTGTAGAAAAGGAAGTCAATTATAGCACCTCGGAGTAAAATTAAGTATGCAAAAATTCTTATTATAAAAATACCGTAATCTATTATCACACAAATGTATTTAAATCAGTTGGTGCATTTCAGAGCTCGCATTATATGTTATAGGGCCACTTATACTTGCAAATTCTGTCTAATTTTACTGATATAATCTATTTCACAATAATTAGCAGTCGATGCCTTTCACAGATTAAATACACTTCCTCAGGACCGTTAAATTATGGTATGCAAAATTAATTTAACCACTTCTCTACCGCTAGAATTCTCTTCTTTTTTCACACATATACTAAAAATCTGCATTTTTTGCTAAAAAAAATAAAAAAATACTTTAAACCCCCCAAAAATTACATATTTTCTAAAACAAAGTCCCTGGAGAATAAACAATAAACATATACTAAAAATCTGCATTTTTTGTTAAAAAAAAAATACTTAAAACCCCCAAACAATTACATATTTTCCAAAACAAAGTCCCTGGAGAAAAAAAAATAAACATATACTAAAAATCTGCATTTTTTGTTAAAAAAAAAATACTTAAAACCCCCAAACAATTACATATTTTCTAAAACAAAGGCTCTGGAGAATAAACATATACTAAAAATCTGCATTTTTTTGCTAAAAAAAAAAAAAAATACTTTAAACCCTCAAACAATTACATATTTTCTAAAACAAAGGCCCTGGAGAATAAACATATACTAAAAATCTGCATTTTTTGATAAAAATAAAATACTTTAAACCCCCAAACAATTACATATTTTTTTTAAAACAAAGTCCCATGAGAATAAACAATAAACGTATACTAGAAATCTGCATTTTTTTGCTAAAAAAAAAAAAAAAAAATACTTTAAACCCTCAAACAATTACATATTTTCTAAAACAAAGGCCCTGGAGAATAAACATATACTAAAAATCTGCATTTTTTGTTAAAAAAAAAACTTTAAACCCCCAAACAATTACATATTTTCTAAAACAAAGTCCCTGGATAATAAACAATAAACATATACTAGAAATCTGCATTTTTTGATAAAAAAAAATACTTTAAACCCCCAAACAATTACATATTTTCTAAAACAAAGGACCTGGAGAATAAACAATAAACATATACTAAAAATATGCATTTTTTGCTAAAAAAAAAAAAAAAAATACTTTAAACCCCCCAAAAATTACGTATTTTCTAAAACAAAGGCCCTGGAGAATAAACAATAAACATATACTAAAAATATGCATTTTTTGCTAAAAAAAAAAAAAATACTTTAAACCCCCCAAAAATTACATATTTTTTAAAACAAAGTCCCATGAGAATAAACAATAAATATATACTAAAAATCTGCATTTTTTGCTAAAAAAATACTTTAAACCCCCAAAAATTACATATTTTCTAAAACAAAGTCCCTGGAGAATAAACAATAAACATATACTAGAAATCTGCATTTTTTGATAAAAATAAAATACTTTAAACCCTCAAACAATTACATATTTTCTAAAACAAAGTCCCTGGAGAATAAACAATAAACATATACTAGAAATATGCATTTTTTGCTAAAAAAAAAAAAAATACTCTAAACCCCCCAAAAATTACATATTTTCTAAAAAAAGGCCCTGGAGAATAAACATTAAACATATACTAGAAATCTTCATTTTTTGATAAAAAAAAAAAAAACTTTAAACTCCCAAACAATTACATATTTTCTAAAACAAAGGCACTGGACAATAAACAATAAACATATACTAGAAATCTACATTTTTTTGCTAAAAACAAAAAAAAAAAAAAACCCCAAAACTTTATACCCCCAAACAAATACATATTTTCTAAAACAAAGGCCCTGGAGAATAAAATGGCGGCAGTTTATTTATTTTTATTTTTTGTCAAATGATATTAGCACAACTGTTTATCAAATATTTTTCATATAAATGTAAGATAAAGATACACTAAAATTAATTTTAGTAAACAAAAGACAATATATAACTTGGGGTTGCATCGAGTTCATGGATACTAAACATGCCAAACCTTAAAAATTGCACGCACTCACGAAAAAAAAAAATTCTGTACCCAAAATTGTTTATAGGCGACATTTTACAGGTTATCCTAGCGAACGCTGAACATGACCCTAGAATGACTTGCTTTTACATTTTTTGTTTATTATTTTTTATTTATTTTATTACAATTATATTTTTAACACTTTTTTATTTTATTTAACTTATTGCTATCTCAAGGGGCCTAACAAGCTATGATATCCTAGGCAGGTGACAGGCCCTCCTTATGGAGAAATCGGGCGATGATGTGAATCCAGGGAGCGTGTCTTGGACGCTCTGCCCTCACAGGAAGAAGGTCAAAGGACACGGGGGGGTCATTACACCCAGAAGAGCACAGGTGGTGGACCATGGAGGAGAACATAGGGGACAACATAGAGTGGGTGAGACTTGCTTGCTTTTTATATTTCCCGTTTTTCCAGCAGTCTTTTGGCCGGCCAGGGTGCTCTTCCTCTTCTTCCCATGGTGGTTGTAGTGGGCCGGCCTAAATATTCCAGAGAAGGGTGCTGCCTACTGGTGGCACCTGTATGCCCAGGAAGGGTGAGATGATGCAAACCCAGGGGGTGCGTCCTTGACGCTCTGCACTCACAGGAAGCTGATTTACACAAATATGTGTTTGTGGTCTGGGGGGCACACCCATATGCAATAGACTGGGCACACCAATGTTTGGCTCCCATGCCCCAACTGCCCTTGGGCTCCTCCCAACCCCGCCCTATAACTGGGCCCTGATGCATCGCTCCCAACTGTCCCTGATTTTGAGGGACAAAGTCCCTCTGTCCCTCTTTCTTCCTCGATTGTCCCTCATTTTGGTCTGATCTATATAGTTGTATATAAAAATGGACTACTTATCTTTCAAATAGAGAAAAAGAAGTTCCCATTGGGGTTGGACTTTAACAGCACTCAGATAAATGTGACAACTTAATGTAGTAGAAAAAAGTATGCATATATTTTATTAGAAATACATAATTAAAACGCAAGTAATGGAGTACACATAACAGCCACCACTGGTGATACAATAGTTACAAATAGATGGTATGTAGAAATTACCCTTAACCCAACACGTTTCGGAGTCTACTAGAGATACTCCTTCCTCAGGGGTAGATATTTTTGTAGAGTTATCATATCCTATCTACCCCTGAGGAAGGAGTATCTCTAGTAGACTCTGAAACGCGTCGGATTAAGGATAATTTCTACATACCATCTATTTGTAACTATTGTATCACCAGTGGTGGCTGTTATCTATACTCCATTACTTATGTTTTAATTATGTATTTCTAATAAAATATATGCATACTTTTTTCTACTACATTAAGTTGTCACATTTATCTGAGTGCCGTTAAATTCCAACCCCAATGGGAACTTCTTTTTCTCTATTCATACAATAGGATGTTGGCACCGTGAAACAATCACTGACATTTTTCTATTTTACTTATCTTTCAAAAAGTGTTTCCCAGTGATAAACATTTCATCCGATCTCTAAATTGCTGCATTTCTAAATTCCAAAAAAGTCAATATAAATAAAGCACTTGTGAGCCTAACAAATCTTTTTTGTGTGTAAAATTCTCCTCTAAGGGGGGCGTGGCAGGGGTGTGTGTCCTGTACCTGCATACTTTTGCTAATAGGTGTCCCTCGTTCCCATCCCAAAAAGTTGGGTGGTGTGCATGACATCACTGCAGGAGGGCCCTGACTAAAAGGGGCCTAACACCTGATGACACCATCTTCTGTAACCAGACACTATTCTGGAACACAACCACCTAGTGGCAGACTAGCTAACTGCACCTGCCTACAAGGGAGCCCATATACAGTGGAACCTTAACGTGGTTAACGAGCGTTTTGAAAGACGAGCAACTTTTTTTTTTTAAATTCTGACTTGGTTTGCGAGTGTTGTCTCACGAAACAAGCAGAATTCAAGCTAATGGGGTGTGCTGTGCCGCATTTTGGCCAGAGGTGTGGGGGCGCCGGTGACACTCGGAACGGTTCGGAGCCGCTTGGAAATACTCGGAAGCACTCAGAAATACTTGGAAACACTCGGAAATACTTAGTTCCTGAGTGTTTCTGAGCCTTTCTGAGGCTTTCCGAGTTCAGACGAGCTGTCCCCGTGTATTTTCGAGGCTCTCTGGTGCCCCCCCACCTCTGGCCACATGCAGTATTGCATGCAATAGAAGCCAATGCGGAACAGATTATCTTTGTTTCCATTGGCTTCTATGGGGAAACTCGCTTTGATATGCGAGTGTTTTGGATTACAAGCATTCTCCTGGAACGGATTATGCTCGTACTCCGAGGTTCCACTGTATACATAAAGCACTTGTGAGCTTAACAAATATTTTATTTTTTGTAAAATTCTCCTTTAAGGGGGCATGGCAGGGGGTGTCTCCTATACCTGCATACTTTTGCTAATAGGTATCCCTCGTTCCCATCTCAAAAAAGTTGGGCGGTGTGCATGACATCACTACAGGAGGGCCCTGAATAAAAGGGGGCCTAACACCTGATGACACCATCTTCTGTAACCAGACACTATTCTGGAGCACAGCCACCTAGTGGCGGACTAGCTAACTGCACCTGCACCTTGGATTACAAGCATTCTCCTGGAACGAATTATGCTCGTAATCCGAGGTTTCACTGTATAAATAAAGCACTTGTGAGCTTAACAAATCTTTTTTTTTTTAAGTTCTCCTTTAAGGGGGCGTGGCAGGGGGTGTGTCCTATACCTGCATAATTTTGCTAATAGGTGTCCCTCGTTCCCATCTCAAAAAAGTTGGACGGTATGCATGACATCACTACAGGAGGGCTCTGAATAAAAGGGGGCCTAACACCTGATGACACCATCTTCTGTAACCAGACACTATTCTGGAACACAGCCACCTAGTGGCGGACTAGCTAACTGCACCTGCCTACAAGGGTGCCCATTTAGAAAAAAAAAAAGAACCCTTTTCATTTTTTGATCGTTCGGCTCCACCGCTGTTGTGTAATTCAGAGAAAAGCCTCTTTCTGCTCTTCTTATTATGCAGCGTTGTGATCTGATGAGTAGAATTGTAAGGCCGCGGAGCTTTGCATGTTTCCGATTGTTTAATACAGAAATGGAGTCACTTGAGTATGTAAGTAGCCCGCCGCTGCGTGTGAATAAATGGAACAGCTGCTCCGAGTACGGGGGGGGGGGGGGGGGGGACTGATAAAGAGGGGACGGCGCGGTTCTGGCAGCCGCTTCCACGCGGCACAAGACTCCCTCTAGAAATTGGCTTTGTTCTCGCCGTTCTCTTGATTAAGGAACGCGCTTTACTCTTCACTTTGTGGTTAAATGTCCCGGATCAGGCGATATTGTGAACGCTTCATTTCATTTTTGTTTCTTCTAAAGAATAACTAGTGATGTATCGTTTAATTACATTTCAGCAGCTACAAAAACCAATAAAGAAAAGGAAAAAAATCAAATAAAGGAAGAAACGGCAGTTATTAGACGGGCTGACAAGAAAACGGAATGACGCGGAAATCACAAGGAAGTTTTCCCGTCTTCGCCCGTCCCGGTGCGCTGGAGTTGGGGAGGGGGGTGCTACTCAGTGCATCCAAACTACCTCAATACCGGCCACCTTCATCAGCCTTCAGCGCCGACGCACTTTGAATGACAATTATGCTGTCATGCAACTCTGTACTCATATGACATTCTTATCACACAAGTAGAGCTTCCTTTTGGTTGGTATTAGGTATGATTCACTGCTGGGTTTTATTTTGAAAAAAAATAATGTTTTTTTTGTTTCTGTTATAACATTTTGCAAATAAGTACGTTTCTTTCTTCACTGATGTGCACTGATGAGGCTGCACCAATGGACACTGATAGGCAGCATTGATGGGCACTGATAGGCACTGGTGAGGCGGAACTGATGGGCATTGATAAGCTGCACTGATGAGGCTGCACTGATGGGCACTAATTAGCACTGATGAGGCTGCACTGATGGGTACTGATATGCTGCACTGATGGGCACTGATGAGGCTGTACTGATGGGTACTGATATGCTGCACTGTTGGGCACTAAAATGCTACACTGATGGGCACTGATGAGGCTGCAATGATGGGTACTGATATGCTGCACTGATGGGCACTAATTAGCACTGATGAGGCTGCACTGATGGGTACTGATATGCTGCACTGATGGGCACTGATGGGTACTGATATGCTTCACTGATGGGCACTGATTAGCACTGATGAGGCTGTACTGATGGGTACTGATATGTTGAACTGTTGGGCACTAAAGTGCTACACTGGTGGGCACTGATTGGCACTGATGAGGCTGCAATGATGGGTACTGATATGTTGAACTGTTGGGCACTAAAGTGCTACACTGGTGGGCACTGATTGGCACTGATATGCTGCACTGATGGGCACTAATTAGCACTGATGAGGCTGCACTGATGGCTACTGATATGCTGCAATGATGGGCACTGATTGGCACTGATGAGGCTGCACTGATGGGTACTGATATGCTGCACTGTTGGGCACTAAAATGCTACACTGATAGGCACTGATGAGCCTGCACTGATGAGTACTGATGAGGCTGCACTGATGGGTACTGATATGCTGCACTGATGGGCACTGATGAGGCTGTACTGATAGGTAATGATATGCTGCACTGATGGGCACTGATATGTTGCACTGATTGGCACTAATGGGCACTGATTGGCACTAATGAGGCTGCACTGATGGGCACTGATATGCTGCACTGATTGGCACTGATGAGGCTGCACTGATTGGCACTGATATGCTGCACTGATGGGCACTGATTGGCACTAATGAGGCTGCACTGATGGGTACAGTACTGATATGCTACACTGATGGGCACTAATGGGTACTGATTGGCATTAATGAGACTGCACTGATGGACACTGATGAGGCTGCACTGATGGGCACTGATATGCTGCACTGATGGGCACTGATTGACACTGGTGAGGCTGCACTAATGGGCACTTACTGTATATGCTGCACTGATTTGCACTGATGAGGCTGCACTGATGGGCACTGATATGCTGCACTGATGGGCACTGATTGGCACCAATGAGACTGCACTGATGGACACCGATGAGGCTGCACTGATGGGCACTAATGAGGCTGCACTAATGGGCACTTACTGTATATGCTGCACTGATGAGACTGCACTGATGGACACTGATGAGGCTGCACTGATGGGTACTGATATGTTGCACTGATTGGCACTGATGAGACTGCACTGATTGGCACTGATGAGGCTGCACTAACAATCAGTGTAAATGTCCCCAGTCACAGGATCTCCGGTTATCCGCTTTCCTTTCCTCGGACAGTGGCAGCGCTCAGGAAAGGCAATTCTGATAAACGGCATTGGTTTCCATGTGATCGGCTATGATTGGACACAGCTGAACACATGGTAAAGAGCCCTCGTCATTGGCTCTGTACCCTGATCATAAATGTGCCGTGTCCTTGGAGCACGGCTCCCCGCCGATCGACGCGGCATGAATAGGGGGACGTCACATGACTTCCTTCCAGAACAAGAGCTGTCCTGCCCACCACCATTCTACAACAGGCCAGACGGGAACCGGTTAAGTCACAGTGAAGTGTCTGGCCTCAGGTGATACACAGTGATTAAGCAAATACTTTGACATCAGTTGTACCTGTTTATCTGCAGACTTCTCTCCTCTACAGCTGTTTAAAGTGCTGAATATATACAGCTTTTCTGAGCTTTCAGAAAGCAGGGATGCTGAAAGCTGAAGTTACACTCTGCGGAGCTCAGAGAGAGCTGATTGGAAAGGAAGGGACACCCCTCCCCCCTTCACACAGCACACAGGAACAGAGCTGAGGCCGTCAATCACAGGCTGCGTGCTGGAGATCGCTCCCCTGTCACCTTTTTTTCTCTTGGTGTCAGGAAAACTTGTCAGAAGTGACTCATGCAGATAGCAGAGAAAGGAGGCAGCAGACAGAAATGACACTTAGTGTTCTGAGACAAGTACACACTATAGAGGGATGTGCTTTGTTCATATTTCATGTCTGAGATTTACAACCACTTTGAAGAATTCCAGTTATGAATTTTTTTTTATGGAATTACATCAATCCTGCTAGAAAAAAAAAAGTAACCATTTATATACCATACCTGTAAGCAGTGGTGTATTTTGGTTTTGTGCCGCCCTAGGCAAGACTAAAATGCCCCCCCCCCATCTAAATTTGTCCCCCCCCAGCCGCGGTATACCGTCCTTGTCTCAGAGTCTGATGAGGAAGCTGCAGCCAATCACAGTGAACAGCCACAGTGCGGCTTCCTCATCAGACCGAGACATGATTCCTCCAAGTGCCATATACAGCATCTCACAAAAGTAAGTACACCCCTCACGTTTTTGTAAATATTTTATAGAGCTGAGCAATTTTGTAAATATTTTTAGAGCTGAGCGATTAATCACAAAAAAAAGAGAGGAAAGTGCACCAAAAATGAGCCACGTCCACAAATCACTGAGAATACAAAATAAGGTGGTACTGAGTATTACCAGGGAGGCGGACTTTTTAGGCTAAGAAACAGTGGAGAAGATATAGCAGTATAAAAAATATCAATTGATTGAAAAATACAAATATCTAAAAAACAATGACAATTTGTAACATATAGCATCTATGATTATTGTGCAGTGAGCCCTTGTATGTCTACGCGTTTCACCGTTAGGCTTCCTCAGGACGCGGCCGAGGTTCACAGATGAGACAGAGAAGGGAAAATGTCTCTCTATCTTAAATTGGAATGCAAAATCATGCAAGTCACAGTAGAATGAGAAAGTTCAATCAGCAGTAAGAAAGTATATTAGATATGGCTAAATATCTCAGCAGGGGCATGTAAACAATATTCCTAATTATGGGAGCAGCCATTAGAGGGAGGAGGGCCAACACCGCATGCACCACTTAGATCCTGGATTTAGTGTCAGCAATGCTGAAGGCTCAATACAATCCCATCGCTGCATATTCAGGATACAAATAATCCAGGGGAGACAGCAATACACTGCACGCAGATCACCGCCATTACTAGTAAAAAATAATAAAAATAAAAATAAATAATAAAAATAAATAAAATAAATAAAAATAAATTATTAATAATAAAAATAAAATAATAAAAATGCTATAAATCTATCCCCTATTTTGTAGACGCTATAACTTTTGCGCAAACCAAATCAATAAACGTTTATTGCGATTTTTTTTTTTATTACCAAAAATATGTAGAAGAATACATATCGGCCTAAACTGAGGAAAAATTAGTTTTTTTTTGTTTTTTTTTAATGCGGATATTTATTATAGCAAAAAGTACAAAATATTGTGTTTTTTTTTTTTTTTTCAAAACTGTCGCTCTTTTTTTGTTTATAGCGCAAAAAATAAAAACCGCAGAGGTGATCGAATGCCACCAAAAGAAAACTCTATTTGTGGGGAAAAAAAAGGACGTCAATTTTGTTTGGGAGCCACGCCGCACGACCGCGCAATTGTCAGTTAAAGCGGCGCAGCGCCGGATCGCAAAAAAATGCTCTGGTCAGGAAGGGGGGTAAAAAGCGGTTAATGAATTAAAAAAAAAACAAAAAACTAACCAGTAAAGTTAGCCCAATTTTTTTAATGTATTTTTTTTTGTATAATGTGAAAGATTTTACGTCGCGAGAATCGTGATCTTTTTTTTATTCTAAGCAAAAAAAAAATCGCGATTCTCATTTTGGCCGGAATGGCGCCGCTCCTAGTTTTATTCTCTCTTTTCAGGTGACAACACTGAAGAAATGCTGAAACTGAAAACGCTCGGCGGTTCTCTTCGGTGGCCGCCTCGTAACAAGCGATTGTTACTTTGTATCATCCGGAGCCAATTTGAAAAATAAAATACATCAATGTCAATTATGAGGCAGATGAAGCCGGTAATCCCTTCTCAGGAACACCTCACCAGGAAAAGCGTCTTCCCTCCCTCCCCCGCCCCTCCCCCCTCCCCCCCCCAAAAAAAAAGACCTAATGAAAGAGGCGAATATTCAATTTGTGCTCTTTGACTTCCGGAAATTAAGACAAAATCCAAACCTAATGCGGCGGCGGCGAAGCATCGGAGATAAGGTCACCGCCGGCTGCGACCTTGGAACAGGGATCTCAAGTCGCACCCGCTGACCGTAACATGTTAATAATGGATAAAATATGATTTCAATAATAGATCTGATACATAATTCATCGTATCTTTCAGGGCGGCGCGGCGGCGGCGATCGCTCACGCCGCTCCGTGGATATGAATATGCTATAATTAAGTCCTTTCCTGCAGGCAGACATTTTATTGCGTAATCAGTACACTGACTAATACACATTATGCAGGAGCAGAGCGATGACAGAGGAGGTTTGTTTTACAAGGTGTTTTCTTCCAGGGAGGATCAGAGAAGAAATTTTATCCGGAGAGATCTGTAGGAAATGTGGGAGATTTGCTATTGTGCCGGCGGCATCGCTGGGAGACCAGAGACCGCAGTGCTGAGCGCCGGGGGAATCCGTTGTTTCATTTCTTAAATGATCTCACAGCCAGATAAAAAATATAAAATCCGACTCCGGCTGCAATTCTCACCTCCTCTCCAGCACTGCCCCCTGCAGTGACTCTTCTCTGCCACTAGATGTCCCCAACATCATTCAACTGTATGCAAAAAAGGGATTTTTTATATAACAGCGATCTCCAAACTTCAGCTTGGGGGCCGTATGTGGCCCTTTGCTTGCCTTTATCTGGCCATTGGGGCACTATTCCTCCCACTGACACCAATGATGGGGCACCATTCCTCTGTCTGACACCAATGATGGGGCACTATTCCTCCCACTGATACCAATGATGGGGCACTATTCCTCCCACTGACACCAGTGATGGGGCACTATTCCTCCCACTGATACCAATGATGGGGCACTATTCCTCCCACTGATACCAATGATGGGACACTATTCCTCCCACTGATACCAATGATGGGACACTATTCCTCCCACTGACACCATTGATGGGATACTATTCCTCCCACTGACACCAATGATGGGACACTATTTCTCCCACTGACCCCAATGATGGGCCACTATTCCTCCCACTGACACCAATGATGGGGCACTATTTCTCCCACTGACACCAATGATGGGGCACTATTCCTCCCACTGACACCAATGATGGGGCACTATTTCTCCCACTGACACCAATGATGGGGCACTATTCCTCCCACTGACACCAATGATGGGGCACTATTTCTCCCACTGACACCAATGATGGGGCACTATTCCTCCCACTGACACCAATGATGGGGCACTATTTCTCCCACTGACACCAATGATGGGGCACTATTTCTCCTACTGACACCAATGATGGGGCACTATTCCTCCCACTGACACCAATGATGGGGCACTATTCCTCCCACTGATACCAATGATGGGGCACTATTTCTCCCACTGACACCATAGATGGTACACTATTCCTTTCACTATCAGCTAGAATGGGGCATGGTTTACCCCCACTGACACCAATAATGGGGCATTTTCTACTCCCAATGGCCACATTCCGGCCCCCCTAAATCCTGAAGGACAGTAAACTGGCCCTTAATTTAGAAAAGTTTGGAGACCTCTAATTAATAAAAATGTGCCCAATGTGCGGAAAATATCCCATTTGGTCATTAGCTGGTGCTAAGTATAGCAGGATCATTTCCTATGGTGCTCAGTGCCCTCTAGTGGCCCAATGCAGCATTTTCCATAATAATTCAATGAAAAACAGTTGACCAGCATGGCAAACAGTTTAATAGCATTAGTTATTACTGGTATTTTTATAGAGCTAACAATTTAGGCATTATTTTATATCAATCCTCTAGTGCAATGAAGCTACTCAGTAACATCCATTGCAACAATTCTTTATGGGCTACATGGCAGGATACAACAGTAACACACTAACGCATTTCACCTGGAGCCTTACTCATAGCTTGCTAATAGTGTGGATTAAAAACAAAAACAGCACCAGAAAAACCAAGATGCTCCAGAAAGGGAGGGATCTCCAGAAAGGGAGGGATCTCAAAAAAGGGAGGGATCTCCAGAAAGGGAGGGATCTCAAAAAAGGGAGGGATCTCAAAAAAGGGAGAGATCTCCAGATAGGGAGGGATCTCCAGATAGGGAGGGATCTCCAGAAAGGGAGGGATCTCCAGATAGGGAGGGATCTCCAGATAGGGAGGGATCTCCAGAAAGGGAGGGATCTCCAGAAAGGGAGGGATCTCAAAAAAGGGAGAGATCTCCAGATAGGGAGGGATCTCCAGATAGGGAGGGATCTCCAGAAAGGGAGGGATCTCAAAAAAGGGAGGGATCTCCAGATAGGGAGGGATCTCCAGAAAGGGAGGGATCTCAAAAAAGGGAGGGATCTCCAGAAAGGGAGGGATCTCCAGAAAGGGAGGGATCTCCAGATAGGGAGAGATCTCCAGAAAGGGAGGGATCTCAAAAAAGGGAGGGATCTCCAGAAAGGGAGGGATCTCCAGATAGGGAGGGATCTCCAGAAAGGGAGGGATCTCAAAAAAGGGAGGGATCCCCAGATAGGGAGGGATCTCCAGAAAGGGAGGGATCTCAAAAAAGGGAGGGATCTCCAGAAAGGGAGGGATCTCCAGAAAGGGAGGGATCTCCAGATAGGGAGAGATCTCCAGAAAGGGAGGGATCTCAAAAAAGGGAGGGATCTCCAGAAAGGGAGGGATCTCCAGATAGGGAGGGATCTCCAAAAAGGGAGGGATCTCCAGGAAAGGAAGTAAACCCTTACACACCATTTTTCCCTACAGGTAATCCTATAATAAGGCTTATCTGTAGGTACTGGAAATATCTCCTAAGCCTGCACGGTTTAGGAGTTTTCACCTATATACACTTGCACTGACATCACGCCCAGTGAAGGAAGGGCTCTTTTAAATGGCCCATGTTGTGCCCGTCGGCTCCCAGGCATACGTGTGGGAATGACGTCACGCGGCTCCGGCCAGTCACAGAGCTGGCCCCGGAAGGAAGAGGGGTGAAGATGGACATGGCCACCAGCGGGGGACCTCGGCGACATTGCGGCTTCGTTTGCAGGTAAGTGCAAAAATTATGGGCTAGTATGCAATGCATACTAGCCCATTATGCTTTTACTTTGCAGGGGAAAAAAAAGAGGAAGTAACGCCTATCAGGGTTTACTTCCTCTTTAAAGGCGTGTCTGACTGCCCTGCCAAGCCTCCAGCCTGGGGATTGGTCAGAGTCAGACTCACATAAATATTCAGATTCCTGCCGCTATGCCTCCGCCCACTAGCCTCTAGAAGTTTCCATGAAAGCTCCAGAACCGGGGGGAGGCGATAGAGGCCTGGTCTGAATCTGAATCCTGACCCGATGAACAGACTCATGCAACTACCAGGAGTCAAGTACATTTTCCTACACCTATTCCAGCACCAGAGGGCGCAATTCTAAAGAAATAATTCACAGGCTCCATGTTGCTTTTATTATATTTTATTCATTTGTTTCACTTTTTTCACTTTGTAATATGAAAATATAGTGTTATATTTGTTATTGATATAAAATAACATTATATATATGGATTATAAATGATAAAATAATTACATATATTGTTTGAGAACTTTTTTTTTAGGCTTATTCATATATTGGTTTTTATATATATTTTTAAATATATATTAGGGGTAGCACTGCACATTTGTAGAAATAAATATAAACTAGAAAAATTGAAAAACGATACTATTAGTGAGAAAGAGGACGCTGCACGCCCCTAATAAGGCATCAAATAGGAAAAGTTCCCCGTGAGGGTTTTGAGTTGCAGCAACAAAATACAAAAGTTCGAAAAAATATATAATTTTATTCGAAAAAAATAGTTACATCAAAGAGACATTTGTTTGAGTTAAAACATGAGCTCTGTGGGTAAGACTAATACATGTACATAAAATGGCTGTAATTTCTATATACCGTATATACTCGAGTATAAGTCGAGCTTTTCAGCACATTTTTTTCAGCATATACTCGAGTCAGGTTATCTGCCACCGTGTCAGCATTGATGTGGGGGGAAGGACAGCACATTGTCCCCTCCGATTCACAGCAGGGCTGTATGTATAGGAAGTCTGCACCGTCCACGCCATCCCGTCTCCTCCTCATCCATCCATGACGAGGGGGAGGCAGAGCTTTGTTACAGTGGCTGTGTGTATAGGAAGTCTGCGTCACGGACGAGGAGGAGGCGGGATGGCGTGGACGGCGCAGAATTCCTATACACACAGCCCTGCTGTGAATCGGAGGTGGCAATGTACGGCATAATGTGGTTTTCCTTCCCTCCGCATCAATACTGACACGGCGGATAAGGTACATGGGCACAATGAGGCTTGCAATGGGCATAGTGAGGCATGCAATGGGCACAGTGAGGCTTGCAATGGGCATAGTGAGGCATGCAATGGGCACAGTGAGGCTTGCAATGGGCACAGTGAGGCTGAAAATGGGCACAGTGAGGCTGCAGATGGGCATTGTTGACCCTCTTTTCCACTTACAGTAGCTGCTGCATAGTGAGGCTTGCAATGGGCACAGAAGGCTTGCAATAGGCACATTGAGACTTGCAATGGGCATAGTGAGGCATGCAATGGGCACAATGAGGCATGCAATGGGCACAGTGAGGCATGCAATGGGCACAGTGAGGTATGCAATGGGCACAGTGAGGCTTGCAATGGGAACAGTAAGGCTTGCAATGGGCATAGTGAGGCTGAAAATGGGCACAGTGAGGCTGAAAATGGACACAGTGAGGCTGCAGATGGGCATTGTTGACCCTCTTTTCCACTTACAGTAGCTGCTGCATAGTGAGATATGCGATGGACACAGTGAGACTTGCAATAGGCACAGTGAGGCATGAAATGGGCACAGTGAGGCTTGCAATGGGCACAGTGAGGCATGCAATGGGCACAGTGAGGCTTGCAATGGGCACAGTGAGGCTTGCAATGGGCACAGTCAGGCATGCAATGGGCACAGTGAGGCATGCAATGGGCACAGGGATGCTTGCAATGGGCACAGTGAGGCTGCAGATGGGCATTGTTGACCCTCTTTTCCACTTACAGTAGCTGCTGCATAGTGAGGCATGAAATGGGCACAGTGAGGCTTGCAATGGGCACAGTGAGGCATGCAATGGGCACAATGAGGCATGCAATGGGCACAGTGAGGCTTGCAATGGGCACAGTGAGGCTTGCAATGGGCATAGTGAGGCATGCAATGGGCACAGTGAGGCTTGCAATGGGCACAGTGAGGCTGAAAATGGGCACAGTGAGGCTGCAGATGGGCATTGTTGACCCTCTTTTCCACTTACAGTAGCTGCTGCATAGTGAGGCTTGCAATGGGCACAGAAGGCTTGCAATAGGCACATTGAGACTTGCAATGGGCATAGTGAGGCATGCAATGGGCACAATGAGGCATGCAATGGGCACAGTGAGGCATGCAATGGGCACAGTGAGGCATGCAATGGGCACAGTGAGGCTTGCAATGGGAACAGTAAGGCTTGCAATGGGCATAGTGAGGCTGAAAATGGGCACAGTGAGGCTGAAAATGGACACAGTGAGGCTGCAGATGGGCATTGTTGACCCTCTTTTCCACTTACAGTAGCTGCTGCATAGTGAGACATGCGATGGACACAGTGAGACTTGCAATAGGCACAGTGAGGCATGAAATGGGCACAGTGAGGCTTGCAATGGGCACAGTGAGGCATGCAATGGGCACAATGAGGCATGCAATGGGCACAGTGAGGCTTGCAATGGGCACAGTGAGGCATGCAATGGGCACAGTGAGGCATGCAATGGGCACAGGGATGCTTGCAATGGGCACAGTGAGGCTGCAGATGGGCATTGTTGACCCTCTTTTCCACTTACAGTAGCTTCTGCATTCTCACCCTAGGCTTATACTCGAGTCAATAAGTTTTCCTAGTTTTTTTTGTGGTAAAATTAGGTGCCTAGGCTTATATTCGGACCGACTTATACTTGAGTATTTACGGTACATGTATTAGTCTATTTTTATTTTATATTTTTCTAACTTTTGTATTTTGTTGCTGCAACTCAAAACCCCCACGGGGAACTTTTCCTATTTGACATAAATATAAACTATTCATTGTTTGGCCTAATCACCATTCCCTGTACATTTACACGTCTTGGTGTCCACTCTCGGGGCTTCCATATTATTCATACATAACGCTGGTTCCTCCACCTGAGATTTTTTTTTTTTTGGAACGATCCCACATGTCAGTCATGATTGGTTGATAATGTTCCTGAGGCAGACCTGCCTGAATCTTATAAATCATTCTATCTGTGCCATCTCTATTACATTACTCCTAGCCTCATGCCTGACAATGACAGATGCCCCGGTGCTTACTTATTTCTTATTTTCCCTTAAAATCAGCATTTTCTCTCCTGAAATTTTATGACCATTTTATTGTCACTGACAAGGCGTGAACAGCACTTCGCTGCTCTTCTTTTATATACATGGCGTTCTCACAGTTGCCCACATTTAAAAAAAAAAATTAAAAATTCCAGGGGTACATTGTCTATTTTCAGCCAGGTGTATGCTATCCTTAGAGGACAATGGACCGTACTGTTTGGCTTCATATCAGGTGTCCTGAAAATAGTTTGTAACAATTGACAACATATTATTTTCATTTTGTATGTAGCGAGGTCCCGGGGCCCCTGGGGCCTAATGGTGACCCCCAGAGTTAGGGACAGCTGACATTCTTCTATGTAGAAATAGAGGTTTGGGAGCCTGGTCCCCAGCCAAGGCTCACCAAGGACAAGAAAGGAAGTAAGTGGACTATCTCGGTACAATACAAGAGGGATACAATGGAATTTATAGACAGTCATAAAAATTTAAGAAAAATGTATTAATACATAGTACATGACAGTAAAATAAAAAACAAAGGTGACTTGGTCATAAACAGTCTTTCGACTAGTTTCGTGGGATAAACTGCTTCATCAGGAGGAAATACATCTGTAATTTAATAGACACAAGATCAATGACAATGTAGTCAAACACATATGGAAAAATATATATATTGTACAATTCAACAGTGCATATATGTAAGGGGGGGGAGACAAGGGAAAGTAAGGCCGCTTACCCTAGTCCCTGACATACACAGCACAGGGCGTCACCAGTAGAGTCTCCCGCGGTATTTAATATATATATGTATATATTGAACCAAAAAAGTCCTTGACCCTTTCCAAATACGCAGCGGCTGAAAAAAAGCATAGATGTGAACCATGTTAAATGAACTGTAGTGCGTTTCTGCAAAAAGCACCAAAAAACACAAAGATGTGAACCAGGTCTAAGACGTTTAGTAACATAATGGGGTTAAAAAAAAAACTAAAATGAGCCCTTTATAGTACAAAAAAAAAGCAAATAATCGCTACTCTAAGGGGTTCATTTTTTACTGTAGAACTGTGAAAGTAATATTTACAGTAGCAATTATTTGCTCTTTTTGTACTATAAAGGGCTAATTTTATTATTTTTAACCCCATTATGTTACTGGCCGATTAATCGATTATGAAAATAGTAATCGATTAATTTCATAATCGATTAGTTGTCGATTAATCGATTAGTTGTTTCAGCCCTACTTTATACATCTTTATATCACTAGAGAAGTCACCAGCAGGAGGAAGGAGGTCCTGATTCCTCTATATAGATCTTTATATCACTAGAGGGGTCACCAGCAGGAGGAAGAAGGTCCTGATTCCTCTATATAGATCTTTATATCACTAGAGGGGTCACCAGCAGGAGGAAGAAGGTCCTGATTCTTCTATATAGATCTTTATGTCACTAGAGGGGTCACCAGCAGAAGGAAGGAGGTCTTGATTTCTCTTTATAGATCTTAATATCACTAGAGGGGTCACCAGCAGGATAAAGGAGTCCCTGCTTTCTCTATATAGATCTTTATATTACTGGAGGGGTCACCAGCAGGAGGAAGGAGGTCCTGATTCCCCTATATAGATCTTTATATCACTAGAGGGGTCACCAGCAGGAGGAAGGAGGTCCTGATTCCTCTATATAGATATTTATATCGCTAGAGGGGTCACCAGCAGGAGGAAGGAGGTCCTGATTCCCCTATATAGATCTTTATATCACTAGAGGGGTCACCAGCAAGAGGAAGGAGGTCCTGATTCCTCTATATAGATCTTTATATCACTAGAGGGGTCACCAGCAGGAGGAAGGAGGTCCTGATTCCTCTATATAGATCTTTATATCACTAGAGGGGTCACCAGCAGGAGAAAGGAGGTCCTGATTCCCCTATATAGATCTTTATCACTAGAGGGGTCACCAGCAGGAGGAAGGAGGTCCTGATTCCTCTATATAGATCTTTATAACACTAGAGGGGTCACCAGCAGGAGGAAGGAGGTCCTGATTCCTCTATATAGATCTTTATAACACTAGAGGGGTCACCAGCAGGAGGAAGGAGGTCCTGATTCCTCTTTTTAGATCTTTATATCACTAGAGGGGTCACCAGCAGGAGAAAGGAGGTCCTGATTCCTCTATATAGATCTTTATATCACTAGAGGGATCACCAGCAGGAGGGAGGAGGTCCTGATTCCCCTATATAGATCTTTATATCACTAGAGGGATCACCAGCAGGAGGGAGGAGGTCCTGATTCCTCTATATAGATCTGTATATAGGGTGGGTGGGTGATGATGGGTGGATAGTAAACAGTATATGTGTAGGGGATGAAATGACCTAGACAAACCCATCCATTGTGGAGAATTAGCAATGAATAAATCTTTGAAAAAAGGTGATCCCATATCCCCCCTTTATAAATAAACCCCATGCATCTCACTTTTTTTATAGCTAAATAACTAGACGCATTTATCTGCCCCCACCGCGGCTGCCTTACCGGGGTCTAGACAACACATTCATTCTGAATGCATTAAAGTATCTTCTATAAGGAAAATTTAGAGTGATTTAGTAAATGAAAAGCTAAATCATATATCTTTATATGGTTAATAATGACTACATCAACATGCACAATAAAATCTAGGCTTTTATTAGCTGCTACATGTGGTTGTGAGGGGGAAAAAACTCATTATTAATATGGATTTCATTACCATAAAATTAAGTTCTGAAGTCGTTACTGAGATTCATGGGATAGTTAAAGGTTTAATGTATGATTATTTCAACGCAAAACAGTTTTATATAGATATGGACGGCGGCTTGGCAGGCCCTGAGAGGCTGCAATTCTGGAAGAGAAAAACACAATCCCCCAGAGGCCAACACAGCGTGATTCCTAGGGAGCCCCAAGTTTGGTGAGGTGTGTCCCTGGAAATGTCCCAATTTAATTATTGACACAATAAAATTCTATTTATTTTGTGTTATATTGAAACCATTAAACGTTAAATAAAATTATATTATTTGGTTACATTTGAATTTTTTTATTCTTCTATGAGAGCGTTATGTTAAAGCATATATCTAAACCCAGGAACAAAATGTTAATATCACGTTAGTGAGCCCTTGTAGGACGCCAACCTTAGGTTTCCCAGGGCATGGAATCTAAGCCCCAGCCCGCATCTTTACCAGGGCCCCTGATGGTGGGGATGGACTTGCAGCACGCTGGAACCAGGTTTTCGGAAGGCGGCGATCCCACTTCCCCCGCAGGGGAGGGGGGATCGCCGCCCTCCCGTCCATCTCCCAGAGGGGAGGGGGGATCGCCGCTCTCCCGTCCGTCTCCTGCAGGGGAGGGGGGATCGCCGCCCTCCCGTCCATCTCCCAGAGGGGAGGGGGGATCGCCGCTCTCCCGTCCGTCTCCTGCAGGGGAGGGTGGATCGCTGCCTTCCTGTCCGTCTCCCTCAGAGGAGGGGGGAGGGATCGCCGCCTTCCTGTCCATCTCCCGCAGGGGAAGGGGGAGCACCGCCTTCCCGTCTGTCTCCCGCAGGGGAGGGGGGATCGCCGGCTTCCCGTCCGTCTCCCGCAGGGGAGGGAGGATTGCCGCCTTCCCGCCCGTCTCCCAAGGAAGGGGAGGGATCGCTACCTTCCCGTCCGTCTCCTGCAGGGGGGGGGATCACAGCCTTCCCCTCCATTTTTCCTGGGGGGGTGGTGTTAGTTTGAATAAGGGGGGTGGGTTTGTGGACCAGCTGCCACTGGCTATATTTACCTATAAAGTGTCACCCGAAAATATGGCAAGCACATTTTTATCTTTTCATATTTTTCCTTTAAATCCTTTTTTACCAATTTTTTTTTTTATCCCCCCTGAAGGAACCTGGATTGTTTATCAAACAGACAAATTAAACTTTATCGGTTTCTTAAATGCCAAGACCTTTTGTGGTGAATGTGATCCAGCAAGTGGAATGACTGCGGTAAGTAAGGCAGAAGGAGAAAGGCTAGCTTTTCATTTGATTAATATTTTGAATTCATTCTTAGGTGCATCACAGTGAAAATATTTAATATTAACCTTTCTGCTCAGCTGCATGATGTGCTTAGTATGTGATGTATTACACGTGTATTTAGTCCGCTGCTCAGAATGTCACCCCTCCACTTCAGCTGCTACAGAAGGTGCTGTGCAGATTATTCTCAAGCCTACAGCCCGGGAATGGAAGTGTATAATGCTTAGAGACTCTTAACCTTTTTTCCTAATTTGATAGTTGTTTCTCATTTTTTTATTTTTTAAGGTACTAAAATACCACTTTCCCCAACTAGTAATGCTAGTGGCTCTACAGGTCCCGTTCTCATCTTACTAAGTGCCCTAGATCTATTGATTGTGGTGCCCATTGCTGGTATCCAAAGCTGACCGTAGGAAGACTGAAATGTCCCATCGAGATTGAGATCAAGATTTAGAGGGACACATCTGTCTTTACTTTTGTAACATTTGGACGGTGCTTTCTCATGCAGCCCTGAAGCTCACCTGTGGGCCACACTTTCTCTTTTTGCCAATCTACCTTTCTCATTAAGAAGATAGAGATATCAGCCAGTGTGTAAAGAGGAGTGCGCTGTCCCTTTAAAAATGAACAATGCCAATACCACATTGGTGACATACAAAAGCAACATCATGGCAAGCAGATAATACATGAGTAACAGCTGCAAAGGTTTCCATAGTATATTTTAA
Source organism: Lithobates clamitans (assembly GCA_037952925.1). Classification (NCBI taxonomy): domain Eukaryota; kingdom Metazoa; phylum Chordata; class Amphibia; order Anura; family Ranidae; genus Lithobates; species Lithobates clamitans. Next base: position 235,158 of record JBBGZY010002026.1, read on the forward strand.
TTTGGCTTTCAAACTTAATCAAGATTGATTTGTGCGCGATGTCTTAAAGCGGAGTTCTACCCAAAAGTGGAACTTCCACTTATCAGATCCCCCCCCCAGTGCTACATTTGGCACCTTTCGGGGAGGAGGGGGGAGCGGGTACCTATTTTTGACAGGTACCCTTTCCCCACTTCTGTCAGACCTCACCGCGGCCCCATCCTACTCCCTTCTCCTCTTGCTGCCGGGCCAGTAAGAGAGCGCAGTGCGCTTCACGCACGTGCAGTAGGGAACCGGTGGTGAAGCCGCAAAGGCTTCACTGCCAGGTTCTCTTATTGGCAATTGTGGTGGCAACACCCGACAGCCGATGGAAGCATCGGCTGCGGTGCCGACATCGCTGGAATCCAGGACAGGTAAGTGTCCTAATATTAAAAGTCAGCAGCTACTGTATGTGTAGCTGCTGACTTTTAATTTGTGGAGGGGGGGGGGCGGAACTTACGCTTGAAGTAAGTGCAGCACCCTCCAGGTTTTGTAGAGTAGTTCAATTGTTTGGTTTGGCTGGAAGCCAAGCCTGTGTTTTATCTGGGTCAGGGTGAGTGACTCAGGGAGGGTGGAATGACTCACAGGCAGCATCTCTGATATCTCCCCCTACTTCTAGAAACTCAGAGAGGATTCTAGAAGAATGGGAGTGGAGGTGAGGAGGAGCTGCCTGGGGTATTCATGAGGGAGCTGACCAATCCCCAACAGATGGGTTGGCAGGGAGCAGTCCACCTCATAAATACCCAGGGCCAGTAGAGTTCAGGTGGAAGCTGGAGATGGAGTGCTAGGAAGCTGTCGGAGACCCTTGAGGGTAGCCCCCTAGTCTGGGGCGGTGATCTCGGGTCTGGAAGCTCAGTTGTGAAAGGGACCCTCTGCAAGACACACAGAGGTGACCAGTGGCACGGGAGCAGGTGTGAGGACAGGGGGAGCCAGAGAGCACATCCGGGAGATCTCCAGGGAGGAAGACAGCCCGCTGGCTGGTGAGTGTGACAGTCTGGGAGGACTGTGGGAAGTGTAGCCAGAAGGGCAGCTACGTGGATGAAACGTGTAGGGGTGGAGTTTTGATGCTGACATCATCACGCATGCTTGCCGGGACAGGCAACATTTGATAATGTTACTGGCATTTTTTTTTACATTCCTTTGTGGGTACATTCGATTTTAATAAAGCAGTTAAGTTTAAATGTTAATGCACTGTAGTCCTCTCTTCTCTATTCTGTGGGAGCATGGGGCTTGGCTTGCGAAATGGGTTCTGGAGGTGTGCAGCGTCTGTAGGTCCCAAGGACCATTTCATATGTTGAGTTTTATGTAATTTATTTCATTCTTTCATTATACACTGAGGGTAAGGATGGTTTTGTATCTGAATGTCCCATCAAGAGTGATGGGAGGGACACATCTGTCCTTACTTTTGTAACATTTGGACTCACCACGCTTTCTCATGCAACTCAACTGCTCACATGTGGTCCAAACTTTCTTTTTTTGCCTATCCTACCTTTCTCATTGGCAAGAGGGAAGTATCAGCCAGGTTGCAAGGAATTTCTCCGACAAGCTGGAAAGTCTCTGTGGGTAACCCAAACCAGCCTGATCCTTGCCTACCCATTAAATTAGGATTGGGAAAGAATGGTTTATGGCCACCCCAAAGGCAAGCAGCAGTGTAAAAGGTGGTTTCTTCAAGTATTGTGTACAAATAAGTTGCGCTTTTATCGTGAGAAATCCTGTGTAAACCAGTGAAAAAGACACGGAAAAAATGCACTATTGCAATAAAACAAATTCTGAATAAACAAACAGTGAATAAAAATCTGTGTGTGAAAAAACTGTATGAAAAACTCTTCATAAAAATAATTCCAATAGCAATTGAGTTCGTAAATAAACTGTGAAAGAACAATAATCACAAAAAAAGGAATAATAAAGTCCAAAATCCTTCCACCTTCACCAACGAAGAAAAAAAAGGGGGAAGGGAGACAAGGCGAAGGGGAGGAAGATTTTCAAGTCAAAAGTCAAAGGACAGAAAACCCCACTCGATGTGTGGGGACCCTTACTGGAGCCAGTTGACCCCCTAAAGAGCAAGGTCTTTTGTGCAAGCAGATTTAGCCCTCTGTGGGGTCTAAAAAACAACATTCCGTCCTCCTAGGGTTCTCTGAACGCAGCAAGAAGTCCTCCACTGTATCCTGATTAGGAATGAAGAGTCCGGTCTGTGGAGTGCACCTAAAACAAAGTCCTCCAGCGGCGCACTGTTACCGCTGACAGGGCTTCACCCGGTCTTCCTTCTGGGTTTGTGGTCTTCGGCCGTTTGAATGGCTCCCAGGAAACTATAGAGCAGGTGTCTTCAAACTGCGGCCCTCCAGGTGTTCAGGAACTACAATTCCCATCATGCCTAGTCATGTCTGTGAATGTCAGAGTTTTACAATGCCTCATGGGAGGTGTAGTTCTGCAACAGCTGGAGGGCCGTAGTTTGAGGATCCCTGCTATAGAGGAACTGCGGTCCTCTTGACTTCTTCTCCAGCTACAGGGCTCCTGTGACGAGTGCCACCTGCAGTGGAGAAAGTAGACTACACCTATCTACAAACTCTTCAAATCTTGCTGCCCTATCCTTCCCTCATAGAATCGGTTGGGTGCTTAGGTAACACTGGGTGGGTTCTGATGTGACAGGGGACAGGCACGTGTCTTCCCACCACCCATGTAGGGGCAGTCACACTAGCAATACGGTCACTAAGATCCAATTCATGGTTATGGGCTTATGTTTTCTTTTCCTACAGTTCATAGTCAAAGCCCGAAAAGATTTCATACAGGCCATGCTAAGACAGAGACACATACATTATAATAATTGTTTCAGTATGTCTCCAATTCATTCAACTCTGAAATTCGGAAAAGGCAAGGAACTAACAAAGAGCAGAAAAGTCAGCATGCATTTGTTCATGCTTCATAGCTGCTTATTAAAATCACGTTCAATGTTTACACCTGAGAGCAAATGTACAAAATATGGTTTGCCTTGGCACACCATTATAAGACAGTGAAGTCAGTGAGAGGCAAAGCTCAGAAATCAGAATGTTAGTGCTTGGGGGAAGGGGCTGTGTGCAAAAGGTCATTTTTTTAATTACTTTGTGGCAAATATTAATTTCCAGACTTGCCCTGTTTATAGACATGCTCAGTACAATTTGCTCATTTTTGGAATGAACACTAACACAAAAAGTTATCACTTTGTGTTGCTATGGTTATTTTTTTTTGAAATTGTTATAGCGTAGATGTGAATGAATTGTTGGATTTTAGTACCATGGGCTGTACAGTATTTGGAAGCTAGGCCTCCCCCCCTTATCGCTAATGAACTTGGTGGAATAGTTTGTGAGGCTCCTTACAGGAAATGAGGTCACAGAAAGTGAGGGGAAGGGAAAGGACTTTGGACAAGCCATGTGCTCAGGCGTAAAGGAGGAACAATTGTTCTGGAGACTCCAGAGGAAACGGTTGCTTGAAGGACTCCATGATGAGCAGAACACCAAGGAGGGTCTGTGCCAGAAGAAACTTCACCCAAAGCTTTTTGCCCGATCTTCTGCAACCACCTGTAGAGTAAGCCTGGGGGTCCTGGTTGCCTATGGAGAGATTGTGAAGCTGCTATAACCTCAGCTAAGTAACTTTTGGCGTATTCTTGCATACGGACCATAGTTCACATTTATTCGCTAGGAAGTAATTAGCATTTTACGTGTTGTATGTATTTCTGCCTGTCAGGAAAGTCCCAGTGGAAGACACAACATTGTCCATCCTGGCGCGCGCCAGTGCGTGTGCGTGTGGCGCTTGGCGCCAAAATGCCTACTTAAACAGGGGATGCACACAGGATCAGTGCTGTCTGATCTGCAGCCCCCTGTGACCCCTGCTCCTGTTTATCTGCCTTTGTGTTTTGATCTTCTGAATGACCCGGTTTGACCTTTGGACTCTCCCTGCTCTCCGCCTACATCTGACCTCGGCTTGCCTCTGACTCTGAACCCGCCTGCTGCTTGGATACCTCGCTGCCCGCCTGTTGTTGACCCGGCCTGTGACCTGACCTGTCTACCTAGCTCCTGCTCCAGCATCACCTGTCTGTGTCTGAACCAGCCTGCCTGCTTCAACTGGAATCCACAACCCCCTGATCTTCTGGATGTGGATATCAGGTGCTCCAGCTTCCAGTCTGTCTGCTGCTCAGATCTTCCTTCCTGTTGGTGGTCTCCTCTACAGCACCTGGGACCCCGGAGCCGCCCTTCCAGCAACTTACCCGCCAGGCTCTCATACCACTCTGCACTGCCGTGCCTCCTGTCTGCTCTACCAGGGGCCGCGAGTCAGATACGTAAGGGAGGTCTTACTCTGCACTATCGGGCTCATCAGTCAGGTACGTGAGAATCTGACACTGCTAGTCTTGTATTGGTTTCCTAAAATTTTAATCGTTTGGTCAGGGTGTGCAATCTTTTTCTGTTCAGTAAAACAAATATCAATACATTACAGAGTTTGAATTGCTTCCTCGGCTTATACCGCAAAGTAACCTTAAATCACACAAGCAAAACACCTTGTAAAAAAAGGAAAGAATCATGGATTTCGAGTAGCCAAGGGACACCTCTCCAGTAGTTATGAAAAAGAATGGTAGGGATCCCTTGATATATATGTAGCGCACAGACCCCTGATGGGTTGACCCTGTCTCTCACAACTTCTATGCCCTGCTGGGTTCAAGCAGCCAGGCACACTGTAGTTTTCCAGTCTTTCTACACAAGAACCAGACAGGAGGTGTCTTTTTGAGATTTATTGCTTGAAGAACTCTGTTAGGGTATGGGGCAAGCCTTGGGATACTCCAAATTTAGTGCAAATGTAATGGAGGATACTCTCTGACTATGGCTGTCTCTTCAGGGCATGAAACCCCTCTTGAGGATAGTGATGAGTGAACTACAGCTTAAGGGACTCCAATGCAAGAGCAAACCTGGGATAGCAAGTCTGGGGCAATCTCTTCAAGAGTTAAAAAGAACAGTCTCTAGGATCTACTTCAGGATTGTACTCAGTGTCGGGACAAGATCATCCAGTGCCCAGGACAAAGATGGCAAATTGTGCCCCCCCTTCATTATGCGCAAGCTTATGAGGAGGAGGGGGAGAGAGAGCACAGCCCGCACCTCCTCCCGGCTCTCTCCTCTTCTCCTTGTTGCTTCCAGTGTTGGGCTGATAGAAGTAGTGATACCGCTGTCAGTACTCCTGTCAGCCTTATAGTGGCGTCCCCATCCCTAAAATACAATGCAGCGGCCCATCTGCCCACACCTTGTCCGGGCCCTGCTTGTAATCACTGTGCCCGGGGTACTTGAATGCTTTGCTGCAGTAGCAGAAGGCTTTTGTACTGTGTGCCTCCAGATCAGACCCTCTGCGGACTTCCTGCAAACTGCTCCCAGGGAACTTTGCATGTGGGTCCATCATCTGTCCCTGAGCTGGGACCCTGATGGCCTCCTCTAAACTTCAGCTAAGTGACACAGAGGGCCAGAGGCCTCAGGCTGGGTCTTCTCCCACAGGACAATGACCCTGTTATTCCGGGCCCCAGCCTATGTATACATCACTCAGCCCCCTACTGGTCATTCTCCCTACCAGGTATTGGCTGAGGCATGAATATGCAAGTGTCTGCCTCTTCCAGCCCACTAAATTCTGGAACTTAGCAGAAATCAGGGGGAAGCAGTCAAGCCTGCAACCAGCAGAACCCAGAGCAGCCAAAAGCAATTGAACTTCACACCACTGGCTACAGAGGAGCCAAAAACCAAATTTGCCTCAAACTGCTTGCAACCTAACTAGGAGGGTGCTACATACACTATTTGGTCAAGTGTTTGTAAACACCTAACTAACCATTACATGTTGTAGGACATCCTATTACAAAATTATGGGCAGCATGTTGCCCCCCCCCCCTCATTGCAGCTATAACAGCCCTCGCTTTTCTGGGAAGGGATTCCACAAGATTTTAGCGTGTGTCTTTGGGTATTTGCCAAAAAAAGCTGAAAGAACATTGGTGAGGAAAGGTACTGATGTTGGATGAGAAAAGCTAACTCACAATCTGCATTCCAATTCATCCAAAAGGTGTTCAGCAGGGTTGAAGTCAGGGCTTCGTACAAATCACTCAAGTTCCTTCACACCAAACTCATCAAGTCATGTCTTTATACACCTGGTTATATGTAGAGCCGTGCTTAATCATCACATCTGAGCCCCCTTTACATTGGAACCCATCCCATCACATCAAAGTACCCCCTTCACATTAGAGTGCCCCCTTTACATCAAAGACCCATATCACATCAGAGCCCTCAGTCCCCACCCCCTTCACAAATAGTCCTACCCTGGAGCCGGGCACTCTGTAGCCATGCCGACTCTGCATTTCTGAGACTGACCAGTGCCCCCCAGCCCCTAACCAATGTTAGTGGTCTTGGGTGCGGGCATGAATTACATTTGGGGGAGGGGTTGGCTCAGCCCACCTCAGTACCCCTCTAGGTCCGACCCTAGTGGACACCAGAAGTAAAAACCTTTAGTAGACTAGAAATATAGGGAATTACAGTGGGATGAAAACCCTAACCTGTAGAAGCTTGCACCATCTCATATGCCTATCTATTGGTCCTTTAATGCAGTGGGTGGCTGTATGAATACAGTTGTGGTCAGGCATTTATTTTGCCTTAATTCTTTGGAGCCAGGTATCTTACTTTCCCATCTCTCACGTAAGTTGGCTTAAGTGAAAACCAGAAGTCAAAAACCTATATTGGATTCAGAAAAATAGGGAATTGAAGTGGTATGCAAATTCTAACCTGTAGAAGCTTGCCTCATCTCATAAGCCCACCTATTGGCCCTTTAATGTGGTGGGTGGCAGCATGACTGTAGGTGTGGTCGGTCTATTATTTCTGTATAAATATAAAAAAATATTTTTATGTATTTTATTTCCCACCAGCCTCCACTGGGTACTCTTCAAGTAAGCTCTCCAGACCATAAACTCCCAGATCAGACTTAAAAATCAGACTTAGAAATAGGCCCCACCTGGGTTAGCTCCAGCTGGGACCTCAAGGCAATGTTTCCAGCAACCTGCTCTTAGGGGAAGAACCCCTAGACAGGGGACTCTTGCAGGACTAGACCGAGGACCCACACACTCTGCTCCTGGACTCTCCAACCACCTTCTGAACACACCTCCTCAACTCCTCTCAATCTGACAGCGCGTGAGGAGAGGAGAGCTGACAACCGGCAAATCCATAGAGGGGACATCTATACTATAATCAAGGCACTCATCATCAGTGCCTTGATTATTAGTGCAGCCCCAACAGTGCCCACCAGTGCTGCCAATCAGTGCCCACCAGTGCTGCCAACTAGTGCCAATCAATGCTACCTGTCAGTACCCATCAGTGCTGCCTATCAGTGCCTGTGAGTGCTGCCTATCAGTGCCCATGTGTGCCACCTATCAGTGCCCACCAGTGCTTCCAATCAGTGTCCACCAGTGCTGCCAACCAGTGCCAATCAATGCTCCCTGTCAGTGCCCATCAGTGCTGCCTATCAGTGCCTGTGAGTGCCGCCTATCAGTGCCCATGAGTGCCGCCTATCAGTGCCCACCAGTGCTGCCAATCAGTGCTAATCAATGCTCCCTGTCAGTGCCCATCAGTGCTGCCTGTCAGTGCCTATCAGTGATGCCTATCATTGTCGCCTATCAGTGCCGCCAATCATTGCCAGTCAATGCTGCCTATCAGTGCCCATAAGTACTGACTATCAGTGCTCATCAGTGCTGCCTATCAGAGCCCATCAGAGCCACTTGTCAGTGCTGCCTCACCAGTGCCGCCTCATTTGTGCCTATCAGTGCAGCCCATCAGTGCCCATCAGTGCTGCCTATCAGTGCCTGTGAGTTCCGCCTATTAGTGTCCATGAGTGCCGCCTATCAGTGCCCACCAGTGCTGCCAACCAGTGGCAATCAATGCTACCTGTCAGTGACCATCAGTGTTGCCTGTCAGTGCCTATCAGTGATGCCTATCGTTGCTGCCTATCATTGTCGCCTATCAGTGCCGCCAATCATTGCCAGTCAATGCTGCCTATCAGTGCCCATCAGTGTTGCCTATCAGAGCCCATCAGAGCCACTTGTCAGTGCTGCCTCACCAGTGCCGCCTCATTGGTGCCGATCAGTGCAGCCCATCAGTGCCCATCAGTGAAGGAGAAAAATGACTTATTTACAAAAGTTTATAACAGAAACGAAGAAGAACTTTTTCTCTTTTTCAAAAATGTCAGTCTTTTTTTAGTTCGTTTTAGCTAAAAAAAATTAAAAACTCAGTGGTGATTAAATACCACCAAACCAAAGCTCTATCTGTCTCAAAAAAATGATAAAAAATGTTGTTTGGATACAGTGTAGCATGACCGTGCAATTGTCATTCAAAGTGTGACAGCGCTGAAAGCTAAAAACTGGCCTGGGCAGGAAGGGGGTGAAAGTGCCCGGTATTGAAGGGGGTGAAGGTGCCCGGTATTGAAGGGGGTAAAGGTGTCCGGTATTGAAGGGGGTGAAAGTGCCCGGTATTGAAGGGGGTGAAAGTGCCCGGTATTGAAGGGGGTGAAGGTGCCCGGTATTGAAGGGGGTGAAAGTGCCCGGTATTGAATGGGGTGAAGGTGCCCGGTATTGAAGGGGGTGAAAGTGCCCGGTATTGAAGGGGGTGAAGGTGCCCGGTATTGAAGGGGGTGAAAGTGCCCGGTATTGAAGGGGGTGAAAGTGCCCGGTATTGAAGGGGGTGAAAGTGCCCGGTATTGAAGGGGGTGAAAGTGCCCGGTATTGAAGGGGGTGAAAGTGCCCGGTATTGAAGGGGGTGAAGGTGCCCAGTATTGAAGGGGTGAAAGTGCCCAGTATTGAAGGGGTGAAAGTGCCCGGTATTGAAGGGGTGAAAGTGCCAGGTATTGAAGGGGGTGAAAGTGCCCGGTATTGAAGGGGTGAAAGTGCCAGGTATTGAAGGGGGTGAAGGTGCCCGGTATTGAAGGGGTGAAAGTGCCCAGTATTGAAGGGGTGAAAGTGCCCGGTATTAAAGGGGGTGAAGGTGCCCGGTATTGAAGGGGTGAAAGTGCCTGGTATAGCAGGGGGTGAAAGTACCCGGTATTGAAGGGGGTGAAAGTGTCTGGTATTGAAGGGGTGAAGGTGCCCGGTATTGAATGGAGTGAAAGTGCCCGGTATTGAAGGGGGTGAAGGTGCCCGGTATTGAAGAGGGTGAAGGTGCCCGGTATTGAAGGGGGTGAAGGTGCCTGTTATTGAAGGGGGTGAAGGTGCCCGGTATTGAAGGGGTGAAGGTGCCCGGTATTGAAGGGGTGAAAGTGCCTGGTATTGAAGGGGGTGAAGGTGCCCGGTATTGAAGAGGGTGAAGGTGCCCGGTATTGAAGGGGGTGAAAGTGCCCGGTATTGAAGGGGGTGAAGGTGCCGGTATTGAAGGGGTGAAGGTGCCCGGTATTGAAGGGGTGAAAGTGCCCGGTATTGAAGGGGGTGAAGGTGCCCGGTATTGAAGGGGTGAAAGTGCCTGGTATTGAAGGTGGTAAAAGTGCCCGGTATTGAAGGGGGTGAAAGTGCCCGGTATTGAAGGGGGTGAAAGTGCCCGGCATTGAAGGGGGTGAAAGTGCCCGGTATTGAAGGGGGTGAAGGTGCCTGGTGTTGAAGGGGGAGAAAGTGCCCGGTATTGAAGGGGGTGAAGGTGCCCGGTATTGAAGGGGTGAAAGTGCCTGGTATAGCAGGGGGTGAAAGTGCCCAGTATTGAAGGGGATGAAAGTGCCCGGTATTGAAGGGGGTGAAAGTGCCCGGCATTGAAGGGGGTGAAAGTGCCCGGTAGGCAAGTGGTTAATGTGGTGGGTGGCAGTATGACTGTAGGTGTGCTCGGGCATTTATTTTGCCCTAAGTCTTGGGAACCAGGTGTCTCACTTTTCCGTCTCAGAAGCTTTAGAGGCGCGGCCATGTTTTCTTGCAGCCAGGAAGCCATTCGCTGGTTCACAACACAATATGGCCGACAGGAACTCAAAAGAAGCGAGATGATTATAGCCCAAATCAAACTTCTCTTTTTAAAAATCAACAATAAAAAAATACAGCCGTGTCACTTCCAACAATCCCAGCATGACTAACCGAGGCTCGTCTCCTAACCTCGCTCCTCTGCTGTGATATCGATCTTCTCTATCACTTGTGCTTTTTTTTTTTTTTTTGCCTTTTTGTTCCGTCGGATAACATCTGCTACACGGAAAAGTCTTGTTCCCATTTACCGCCTCGGGATCCAAGAGGCCCAGTGCGGATTTTCAGCAGTTCCTTGTCGCCTAAGACTACGTTGTTGGAAATTCAACCCTAATCTCTCACGCCTGAATCTACACAACACCATCCCTGGTGTGTTGACTCAACGCTGAAGAGACCCATGGGGGAGGGGGCGCTATTAAAATGACAAAAAAAAAAAAAAATCTTTCATGTAATGAACTCAAACTGCAACATTAACGGTAAAATTGAAATAAGCAATTTCCTTTTATATTTTTTTTTTATGAAAACATATGTTCTCTCCCCTGGTCCTTCTAATGTATTCTATTTTGCATATTGTTTTCTATTTTACGAAAAAACAGATGTAAAACATTTAATGATGTTTTGTTTATTAATTTAGTTCATTAGTCTCTTTTTCTTTAAAGAAGAGAAAAAAAAGATAAAAGAGAGTTGTTGTTTGTATTTTTTTTTTTAATAGGAACCAGAGGCAAAGCTTTTTGTACCTGAAAAAGCTGAATAAATGCAAGTCTTCTATTTGCATTTCTTAAGGGTCCGTCATTAATTTAACGAAATAATACATATAAAGGACACCGTGAGATACTCACTCTAAACTTCTTCCTGCACGGAGGTTTCCCAGGGCAACTCGCGGGGCAACAATCTAAGTACAGTAGCCAACACCGTAGGTTTTAATGGACCTACACACTGTACACTGTAATAGCTTTTTGTAAATATTTCTAGTAGGGATGGTCCCGATGTTCGAATCGAACGTAACGAACGAACCAAACAAATGGGGCGTTCGCGGCAAATTCGAGCGCCGCGGAGCGCCCCATAATGCACTGCGAGATCGCAGTACATTGACGTCTGCTGATTGGCCAAAGCATGCACCTGACCTGCATGCTTTGGCCAATCACAGCACCATCTGCCCCACACTATATAAGGCTGCTTACCTGGCGGGCGTATGTAGTGTGTTACGTGGAGATTGAGAACTTGAGCTAGACTAGGCAGGTGAGTTAGTGGCGTGCAGGCAGTTTAGTATCTAAAAATATTTATACAGTGCAGTCAGTGTAGAATATATATACAGCACAGGCAATGTATTAATTTATATATATATATATATATATATATATATATATATATATATATATATATATATATATGTATGTATATATATATATATATACAGTGTAGTGTGTATATATATATATATATATATATATATATAGTGCATTCAGTCTAGACTATATATACAGTGCAGACAGTCTAGTATATATGTATATATATATTATATATATATATATATACAGTGCAGTCAGTGTACAGTTTATAATACAGTGCACTGCAGTGGTTAAGGGGAACCCTATGACAGAATTAAAAAAAAAAACAGCATGGGTCCCCCCAAAATCCATACCAGGTCCTTTGGGTCTGGTATGGATTTTAAGAGGAATTCCAAGCCAAAATTAAAAAAAAAAAAGCGTGCCCCCCCCCCGCCCCCAAAAATCCATGCCAGACCCTTATCCGAGCAAGAAGCCTGGAAGGCCAGAAAAGGGGGGGGGATGAGTGAGCGCCCCCCCCCCTCCTGAACCATACCAGGCCGCTTGCCCTCAACATGGGAAGGGTGCTTTGGGGTGCACCCTAAAGCACCTTGTACCCATGTTGATGGGGACAAGGGCCTCTTCCCGACAACCCTGGCCATTGGTTGTTGGGGTCTGCATGCAGGAGGGTTTATCGGAACAAGGGGGGCCCCAGATCCCGCCCCCCCATATGTGAATGGGTATCGGGTACATTGTTCCCCTACCCATTCACCCAAAAAAGTGTCAAAAAGTAAAAAACCACAACAGACAGTTTTTTGACAATCCATTTATTAAAAAAAATTAATTAGCTAAGCACACCCTCCTGCATACATGCTTGAGCTAAGAGCAGATGGATTCCAGGAAGTAAATGCTACATGAATCATTTGCCCTTACCCAAGATGGCAGTGGCCAGAAATACTAGTAGCTTGTTTTTCGAAGTGATTTCTCACTAAAATAAAGCATGGAGACATGGATGGAGGGAGACATGGATGGAGGGAGACATGGATGGAAAAATGTATGGATGGGGGAGTTTTCTTTGAATTTTAAAGTGGTTGAAAGGTCTCGTTTTTTTTTTTTCAAATAACAAACATGTTATACTTACCTTCTCTGTGCAGTTGGTTTTGCACAGAGCAGCCCAGGATCCTCCTCTTCTTGGCTTCCTCTTTGCTGCTCATTGCTCCTCCCTCCTATCGAGTGCCCCCTCAGCCAACAGCTTTCTATGGGGGCACCTGAGCCGAGTCACAGCTCCGTGTATCCATTCAGACATGGAGCCCCGACCCGGTCCCGCCCCCTCTCTCCCCTGATTGGCTGACTGATTTTGATTGACAGCCGCAGGAGCCAATGGCGTCGCTGCTGTATCTCAGCCAATCAGGAGGAGTGTCCCGGATGGCTTAGACATTCATGGACATCACCGGAGAGAGAAGGGGCTTCTGCTTTTACAACCCCTTTAAAAATGAATAAAATAGTGTTTTTAGTTTGTGGTGCTCAGATGCTGTAAAGATCCGCTGTAAGAAGGTAACTTCATGGTAGCAGGAATTATGGAATATGTATGAAGTTTGTCTGTTTTCCTTCTTTTTGCGGGGCTTTTGGGACAGATCAGAGCAATTCAAACTGGTCTGATCCATCCTGGAAGTGCTGCAGAAAGAAGAAGAGCTGGGATTATAAATCCCCAGACCACGGCACAGGCTGTGAGGGCACTGACTGCTCATCGCCCCCCCGGAGGGAAGTACAGAGGGGACCGGGCGGGGGGAGGGTGGCTGATATTAGTTCACCTTTTCTTTTTTTCTAAACTATCCCTTTAAGTGGCAGAGTCGCTTTAAATAAAATTCCTTGATTTTGTCAGAGGCTCAGCGATATTCTAGAACACATTTGTTTACTTTCCCGCTCAAGTCGCACGTCTGCGGCCTGAATATTAGCATATTATTCAATTAATGGCCTTCCCAGAGATTAGCCGCGCTCCGTGCCTCCCTCTCTCTATGCATATATCAATAGTTATTACAATGCACAAGATTACTGTTCCTGTAAAGAGGACTTAGCCTATTCATCTGCTATATGATCATTATTGTTCTGCCCTAACACTGTTATTTCTGACCTCCAGCTGGAGATTATTAGCAGGCACAATGTCACACTGGGTTATCATTAGTACTTAATGGGACTTATTCATAATGGGAGAAAATTGCCAGAGTTCCCGATCACAACGTGAGCGGAGAGCATTGACCACTTATGTCCTTCAAGGACGCCGTTGGGCCAAATTGCTCTTTATAGGCTGATGGATTTTCTTTTACTTTTTGATGTTTTACATTTATTTGCGGCCCCTCAAGAGCAGTGGTGGCTGGTGCTAAAAAACTTTTTTTGGGGGGGACAGCAAAAAACCCCCCCCAGGTCCGCACACACTAAGCCTCTCCTGGAGATGACGGTAGAGTCAGAGAGGCCCTGGGAGCAGGACATGCAAATCAATGACCGCCGGTGACTGTCCCATGCACTCACCCTTCCACGGTGATGGTCAACGGCACTAGGCCCCTCCATGGTGACAGTGCCTGGCAGTCGGCCCCTCCACGGTGACGGTCCCTGGCACTCAACCCCTCCATGGTGACGGTACCCGGCACTCGGGCCCTCCGCGGTGACGGTCCCCGACACGTGGCCCATCCATGGTGACAATCCCCGACACTCAGCCCCTCCACAGTAATGGTCCCCGCCACTCGGCCCATCCATGGTGATGATCCCCGGTACTCAGCCCCTCCACAGTAATGGTCCCCGCCACTCGGCCCGTCCATGGTGACAATCCCCGGCACTCAGCCCCTCCACAGTAATGGTCCCCGCCACTCGGCCCGTCCATGGTGATGATCCCCGGTACTCAGCCCCTCCACAGTAATGGTCCCCGCCACTCGGCCCGTCCATGGTGATGGTCCCCGGTACTCAGCCCCTCCACAGTAATGGTCCCCGCCACTCGGCCCGTCCATGGTGACGATCCCCGGTACTCAGCCCCTCCACAGTAATGGTCCCCGCCACTCGGCCCGTCCATGGTGACGATCCCCGACACTCAGCCCCTTCACTGTGATGGTTCCTGGCACTCAGCCCCTCCACAGTAAAGGTCCCCGCCACCTGGCCCCTCCATGGTGATGGTACCCGCCACTCGGCCCATCCATGGTGACGATCCCCGGTACTCAGCCCCTCCACAGTAATGGTCCCCACCACTCGGCCCATCCATGGTGACGATCCCCGACACTCAGCCCCTTCACTGTGATGGTTCCTGGCACTCAGCCCCTCCACAGTAAAGGTCCCCGCCACCCGGCCCCTCCATGGTGATGGTACCCGCCACTCGGCCCATCCATGGTGACGATCCCCGGTACTCAGCCCCTCCACAGTAATGGTCCCCACCACTCGGCCCGTCCATGGTGACGATCCCCGGTACTCAGCCCCTCCACAGTAATGGTCCCCGCCACTCGGCCCGTCCATGGTGATGATACCCGGTACTCAGCCCCTCCACAGTAATGGTCCCCGCCACTCGGCCCGTCCATGGTGACGATCCCCGACACTCAGCCCCTTCACGGTTATGCTTCCTGGCACTCAGCCCCTCCACAGTAATGGTCCCCGCCACCCGGCCCCTCCATGGTGATGGTACCTGGCACTTGGCCCCTCCACAGTGAAGGTCCCCGACACTCGGCCCCTCCACGGTGACGTTCACAGTGCCAGAAGTGAGTGCCCACCAGTGTCAGCAGTGTGCCCACCAGTGCCAGCAGTGAGTGCTCACCAGTGCCGGCAGTAAGTGCCCACCAGTGCTAGCAAACAGTGCCCACAAGTGTAAGCAGTCAGTACCCATTAGTGATGCCAGTCAGTGCTGGCTATCACTGCTGCCCACCACTTCTGCCCATCAATACCTATCACTACTGCCCATCAATGCCACCCATCAATGCCCATCAGTGCCCATCAGTTCCGCCTATTCCGTGTTGCCTATCTGTGGCCAATAGTGCCGACTATCTGTGCCTACCAATGCCGCCTAACAGTGCTCATCAGTGCCACATATCAGTGCCACCTATCAGTGCCCATAAGTGCGGCATATTCATGCCCCCTCATCAGTGCTACCTAATCAGTGCACATAAGTGATGCCTCATCAGTGCCCATCAGTGAAGGAGAAAAATTACTTATTTACAAAATTTACTGACAAAAACTTTTATTTTTTTTCAAAATTTTCAGTGTTTTTTTTTTTAGAAAAAAAAAAAAAACAGAAGTGAATAAATACCACCAAAAGAAAGCTCTATTTGTGAAAGTGCCCGGTATTGAGGTAGCGAGGAATCATGCACTTGATAACTGCTGATGACCCACGTAATGCAAATGAATTTACCGAGATAGAGAAGGAATTGTATGCTGGAGGGAAGACGTGACTCTTCCAGCGCAGTTCTCCAAGTGGAGAAAAAGTAGAGAAGAAGATGAAAGTGTATAACTTGCAGATTTGCTTGATTTGCCTGTTTATACTGAATAAGCTTAGATGTTTGATGAATTTATTCTTTACACATTGCTGCACCAAATGACCGTGTTGGAATGCGGCAACAATCACTTTTATTGTATTAGATACAAAATTCATGTTGTCAGGTACACTCAATTTCAGATGGCGGGAGTCCTAATTGTCTTTATTTTTGTTATCTTCCACCATGCTGTTCTGCCCGATCGTCTCCTCTCTCTGCCTCCAAGCTGTATATCTTAAATCCGTTTATTCATAATTTCTTTTACATTATTCATGTTTTTCACTCACTGCCACTTAGTGTGATATTCCATTTCCACAAATGTTATCTTTTGAAGCTTTTAAAAAAAAAAAAAATAATAATAATAATTTGAAACGTAAAGTAGATCTATAAATATTCACTAAGATCTCATATACTGTACATAGTAGGAAAATATACTCCTTACCTGAGATTCCCTGTGTACCCAGCTTTCTTATCTATTCCCTGTGCACCCCCACTCTATACACCCCCTCATTGTACACCCCTGCTCCCTTCCTCCCCTTATTGTGCACCCCAATTTCATACACCCTCCTTATTGTGCACTCCCAGGCCCTCCACAGCTTTTTTGTGCTGCCCACCCCCAATGCCATACACCCCCTCGCTGTGCCCCAAACTCTATATACCTCCTCATTTTGTATCCCCAGTCACTCCTAACCCTCATTATGCCCCCAACTCTATATACCTCCTCATTGTGTACCCCCAGTCACTCCACCCCCTCACTGTGCCCCCCCTCCCAACTCCATGCATCCATTTTTTATATACCCACAGCTTTTTTGTGCTGCCCATCCCCAACGTCATACAGCCCCTCATTGTGCCCCCAACTCTATATACCTCCTCATTTTGTATCCCCAGTCACTCCTAACCCTCATTATGCCCCCAACTCTATATACCTCCTCATTGTGTCATTGTGTACCCCCAGTCACTCCACCCCCTCACTGTGCCCCCCCCCTCCCAACTCCATGCATCCATTTTTTATATACCCACAGCTTTTTTGTGCTGCCCACCCCCAACGCCATACACCCCCTCATTGTGCCCCCAACTCTATATACCTCCTCATTTTGTATCCCCAGTCACTCCACCTCCTCATTGTGTCCCCAACGCCATAAACCCCCTCATTGTGCACCCCCACTCATTTCATCCCCTCAATGTGCCCCCGTTCTAAACACCCCACATTACATTGCTTCCCCAGGCACTCCACCCCTTTATTGTGCCTCTAACTGCATACACCCTCCTTACTGTGCACCCCCAGGCCTTCCACCTCTTTATTGTGCCCCCAACCCCATACATCCCCTCATAGTGCAACCCCAGTCCCTCCACCCCCTCCTTGTGACCCCCCAACTCTGTACATCCTTTCTTTGTGTACTTCCAGTCTTTCCACCCCCTCATTATGTCCCTCAACTCCATACACCCCCTCATTGTGTACCCCCAGTTCCTCCACTCCCTCATTGTGTCCCTCAACTCCATACACCCCCTTATTGTGTACCCCCAGTTCCTCCACTCCCTCATTGTGTCCCCAACTCCATACACCCCCTCATTGTGGACCCCCAGTTCCTCCACTCCCTCATTATGTCCCTCAACTCCATACACCCCCTCGTTGTGTACCCCCAGTTCCTCCACTCCCTCATTGTGTCCCCAACTCCATACACCCCCTCATTGTGTACCCCCAGTTCCTCCACTCCCTCATTGTGTCCCCAACTCCATACACCCCCTCACTGTATACCCCCAGTTCCTCCACTCCCTCATTATGTCCCTCAACTCCATAACCCCCTCATTGTCTACCCCCAGTTCCTCCACTCCCTCATTGTGTCCCCAACTCCATACACCCCTCATTGTGTACCCCCAGTTCCTCCACTCCCTCATTGTGTCCCTCAACTCCATACACCCCCTTATTGTGTACCCCTAGTTCCTCCACTCCCTCATTGTGTCCCTCAACTCCATACACCCCCTTATTGTGTACCCCCAGTTCCTCCACTCCCTCATTATGTCCCTCAACTCCATACACCCCTCATTGTGTACCCCCAGTTCCTCCACTCCCTCATTGTGTCCCCAACTCCATACACCCCTCATTGTGTACCCCCATTCCTCCACTCCCTCATTGTGTCCCCAACTTCATACACCCCCTCATTGTGTACCCCCAGTTCCTCCACTCCCTCATTGTGTCCCCAACTCCATACACCCCCTCATTGTGTACCCCCAGTTCCTCCACTCCCTCATTATGTCCCTCAACTCCATACACCCCCTCATTGTGTACCCCCAGTTCCTCCACTCCCTCATTGTGTCCCCAACTCCATACACCCCTCATTGTGTACCCCCAGTTCCTCCACTCCCTCATTATGTCCCTCAACTCCATACACCCCCTCATTGTGTAACCCCAGCCAATCAGTAGGAGTTTCATAGCCACTGAGCATGTTGGGAAATAGTATAAATATTTGGGAAAGTCAAGTGATCAGGGTCCTCCCACCCAGACTGCAGCACCCCCTTGTCTCTGCCTCCCTTGATCTCAGCATTCAGCCCTCCTCTGGTCCTCCTCAAGACCCTGCAAGTTCTGCTTCCCAGCTCCACCCCCAGCCTTTGCCCAGCAGCAGCACAAGGTGATGTAAGGGACGGTGGGGAGCTCTTGACTTCTGGTGGTGGAGGGGCTCTTGATATCTGATGTAAGGGGGGGGGGTGTGGGGTGCTCTGGGCATCTAGTCCTACAGATACAACAATCCCTTTGAGGGCAACCAAAATGCTGGTGCGGCCCGCAATGAAATTGAGTTTGACACACCTGCCCTAGGTTATCAGTTTTGAGTGTACTGACCCTTTACCTTATCCGAAAAAACGGTATATAGGTGGCATTATCCTTTAACGGGTTTCTTGGTTAATGTGGTCTAATGTAGGAGCCGGCTAATTGCTGCATCTCCTCTGTATGTCTGGGGAACCTCGGTGCCCGTCTGACATTCTCTGCCAATTCAAGTCACAGATGGCTCCGTTCATTTAATCGGAAAACACATTTACCTGGCTTATGTGCGCAGGAGAACATGAACTTTACAGCGAGCGAATGTTAAACAGAATTCAAACATCATTTCGTTACTCAATCTCAACCAGGTGATGACCTTCATTCAGTCTAACATTTATCCTTCGTTTTATTGAACTCCACAAAAATATATATATTTCCACTCTGAAAGCGGAGGAGTTTCTGAATCCTGCTTTGCATCTTCTGTATTAATGGGAGATGAAAGATTTAGCCGGTGTAATTTAAAAAGTGTTCTGAAAAGGAATGAAGAGTGAGCCCCGGAATGTATAAAGAGGACACGTCTCACCTGCTCGGAGCTTCTGCTTCAACACCCAGGTATAGCGGTGTGGAGCGCCAGGCAGACGGAGCGCCAGGCAGACGGAGCGCCAGGCAGACGGAGCGCCAGGCAGACGGAGCGCCAGGCAGACGGAGCGCCAGGCAGACCCACTGCTGCAAACCGCCTCCTACTGGGAACACCATTTGTGAATGTACAATCTAAGGATCCCAACTTCACCCTTTATTAGCTCCTGGCTGCCACTGAGGGGTAGGGAGTTTTCATCTGAAACCTTTGTCAGGTCAGTGACTCAGAAACTACTAAAGCCAGAGAAACCTAGGCTAAAAATGTTCATTAGGTTCTTAGGCAGCCTACATATTTCTCACAGTGCATGTTTCTTTAAAATATAATGTAGTTCTACCTAACACTTAGATGTCACGCCCCTGCTTTGTTGAATACCTGCAGACCACACCCCTGCTCTCCCAAATAACTGTATACCACACCCCTTCTCTGCTAAAAAATCTACAGACAATGCCCCTGCTATGCTAAATACCTGCAGACCACACCCCTGCTTGGTTGAATACCTGCCGACCACACCCCTGCTCTCCTGAAAAGCTGTAGACCACACCCTTCTCTGCTGAATAGCTATAGACAATGTCCCTGCTATGCTAAATACCTGCAGACCACGCCCCTGCTTTGTTGAATACCTGCAGACCACACCCCTGCTCTCCCAAATAACTGTATACCACACCCCTTCTCTGCTAAAAATCTACAGACAATGCCCCTGCTATGCTAAATACCTGCAGACCACACCCCTGCTTTGTTGAATACCTGCAGACCACACCCCTGCTCTCCTGAATAACTGTAGACCACACCCTTCTCTGCTGAATAGCTATAGACAATGTCCCTGCTATGCTAAATACCTGCAGACCACGCCCCTGCTTTGTTGAATACCTGCAGACCACACCCATGCTTCCCTGAATAACTGTAGACCACACCCCTTCTCTGCTAAATATCCACAGACAATGCCCCTGCTATGCTAAATGCCTGCAGATCACTCCCCTGCTTTGTTGAATACCTGCAGACCACACCCCTGCTTTCCTGAATAACTGTAGACCACATCCTTTTCTGCTGAATATCTATAGACAATGGCCCTGCTATGCTAAATACCTGCAGACCACACCCCTGCTTTGTTGAATCCACACCCCTGCTCTCTTGAATAACTCTATACCACACCCGTTCTCTGCTAAATATCTACAGACAATGCCCCTGCCTTGCTAAATGCCTGCAGACAACGCCCCTGCTTTGTTGAATACCTGCAGACCACACCCCTGCTTCCCTGAATAACTGTAGACCACACCCTTCTCTGCTGAATATCTACAGACAATGGCCCTGCTATGCTAAATACCTGCAGACCACACCCCCTGTTTTATTGCATCCCTGCAGACCACTCCCCTGCTCTCTTGAATAACTGTAGACCACACCCTTCTCTGCTGAATATCTATAGACAATGGTCCTGCTATGCTAAATACCTGCAGACCGCACCCTTGCTTTGTTGAATACCTGCAAACCACACCCCTGCTCTCCTAAATAACTGTAGACCACACCCCTCTCTGCTGAATATCTATAGACAACGCCTCTGCTGTGCTAAATACCTGAAGACCACACCCCTACTTTATTGAATACCTGCAGACCACACCCCTGCTTTCCTGAATAACTGTAGATGCCACCCTTCTCTGCTGAATATCTATAGACAATGCTCCGCTTTGCTTAATACCTACAGACCATGCCTGTGCTCTGTTTAGTACCTGCAGACCACACCCCTGCTCTCCTTAAAACTTGCAGACCATGTCCCTGTTATGTTTCATACCTGCAAAACCACAACCCATACCTGAAGACCGACCCCACCGCCCACTCTTCTGAACACCTGCACACTATGTCCCTGTTCTGGCACGTACTTGCAGACTACGCTTCTACTCTGCTGAACACCTGCAGACCATGCCTCTGCTCTGCTGAACACCTGGCGATGATGTGGCCCCCCTGCTATGTTTAATACCTACAGACCACACCCCTGCTCTAATGAATAAGTGCAGATCATGCCCCTTCTCTTCTAAATAACTCAGGACCATGTCCCTTCTATGCCAAAAATCTACAGACCATGTCCCTTCTTTGCTGAATACATGAAGATGATACCCTTGTTCTCCTGAACAACTGCAGACTGCACCCTTATTCTGCTGAATACCTGCAGACCATGCCTCTGCTCTGCTGTATACCTGCAAACCATATCCCTACTCCACTGAGTACCTGAAGACCACATCTCTGCTGTGCTAAATATCTGCAGCACCCCCCCACTCCCCTCCACACACACACACTTACACTTTGCTGAATACCTGTACACTATTCCCCTGCTCTTTTGAATACCCATAGAAAATAACCCTGCTCTGGTAAATACCTGCAGACCATGCCCCCAAGCTCTGTTGAATAACTGCAGACCATGCTCCTGTTCGGTTCCATACATGCAAACCACAACCCTAAACTGCTGAGTACCTGAAGGCCACATTCCTGTTCTGATAAATATTTGCAGACTTTGCCCTCACCATGTCTAATACCTGCATACTATGCCCCTGTTCTGTTGAATACTCAAAGACCACACCTCTACTCTGCTGAATAACTGCAGATCTTGCCCCTGTTCTCAGAAATACTTCAAGACCACACCCCTGCTCTGGTGAACACCCACAGACCACACCCCAGCTCTGGTGAAAAACCACGGACCACACCCCTGCTTTAGTAAATACCTGCAGACCATGCCCCAGCTCTGCTGAATACCCACAGACCACGTCCCTGCTCTGCTGAATACCCACAGACCACGCCCCTGTTTTGCTGTATGCTCCTAGACCACACCCCAGCTCTGCTGAATTCTGCAAGCTACACCCCTGCGCAGCAGTCATCCAGATATGTCTTGGTGTTATCATCCCTGTGTTTGTATGTTCTAGTGGAAGCACTGAGAAGCACATAGACTTCAGGTGCCGCTCCAAGCAGTCATCCTGTGATACTTCGGTGACTCGCCTTGAGTGCAGGTGCCAGCGTTAAGAGAGCCTGTCCCGGCTCTGTATGCACACATGGAAAGAGGGAGGATGGAACGCCACACTCCAAAAGGAACAGCCAAGGTCTAAGGAAGAGTAAAAGCGTCTTCAACCCTGACTCCTCCCAGATCACTCCTCCAACGTGTTTCGCTCTGCTCACAGTGCTTTGTCGTGACTAATTCCTGTGGGTGCGACGAAACATGTCAAGGGTGTGATATGGGAGGAGTCAGGCTGAAGCCTCTTTTACTCTTCCTTACGCCTGGGCTCTTCCTTTGGAGTGCAGCTTCCATTCTCCTTTCCAGTGGAAGGAATTGTTTTGTGTATAGAGGGAATTTTTTTTTTTTAAATAAAATTAGGGGTCTGGACAACTGCAGGTCAGAAAGTCAGAAGCGGTACAACTGCAAGTCAAAAAGAAGATATCTGCATGACTGAGGTAGAACAGATGTCCCCATTCCTAATAAGATTACCTGCTATGCCATCCCAAAACAATATCTGTACCTATACCCGCCAATAACCAGACCACACCAGAGTTTGGATACAAATTGGCCATAGCAGCCTTTTATTAACATGTAACAATAGTAACAAAACAAATTCCTTTAAAAACAGAAATATATGTATTAAGGTAGCTATAGGTATGCATTTGGAAGCACTGCACCCAAAACTGGTTATTTTATCTGTGGAACAATAGGCCCCCAGCCGCAACACTCCAGCTCGGAGACAATAACCAAACTATCCGCAGAGACCTCTGTGTCCCCAGTTAACCCATCGTTAACTGGAATGCACCCAAGGACGCCATACCACAGATGGGTCCCCATCCATTACCTGAGGATGCCATACCACAAATGGGTCCCCAACCATTAACTGAGGACACCATACCACAGATGGGTCCCCAACTATTACCTGAGGATGCCATACCACAGATGGGTCCCCAACAATTAACTGAGGATACCATACCACAGATGGGTCCCCAACTGAGGACGCCATACCACAGATGGGTCCCCAACCATTAACTGAGGACGCCATACCACAGATGGGTTCCCAACCATTAACTAAGGATGCCATACCACAGATGGGTCCCCAACTATTACCTGAGGACGCCATACCACAGATGGGTCCCCAACCATTAACTGAGGACACCATACCACAGATGGGTCCCCAACAATTAACTGAGGATACCATACCACAGATGGGTCCCCAACTGAGGACACCATACCACAGATGGGTCCCCAACCATTAACTGAGGACGCCATACCACAGATGGGTCCCCATCCATTACCTGAGGATGCCATACCACAAATGGGTCCCCAACCATTAACTGAGGACACCATACCACAGATGGGTCCCCAACTATTACCTGAGGATGCCATACCACAGATGGGTCCCCAACAATTAACTGAGGATACCATACCACAGATGGGTCCCCAACTGAGGACGCCATACCACAGATGGGTCCCCAACCATTAACTGAGGACGCCATACCACAGATGGGTTCCCAACCATTAACTAAGGATGCCATACCACAGATGGGTCCCCAACTATTACCTGAGGACGCCATACCACAGATGGGTCCCCAACCATTAACTGAGGACACCATACCACAGATGGGTCCCCAACAATTAACTGAGGATACCACAGATGGGTCCCCAACTGAGGACACCATACCACAGATGGGTCCCCAACCATTAACTGAGGACGCCATACCACAGATGGGTTCCCAACCATTAACTGAGGGCGCCATACCACAGATGGTTCCCCAACTATTACCTTAGGACGCCATACCACAGATGGGTCCGAAACCATTAACTGAGGACGCCATACCACAGATGGGTCCCCAACCATTACCTGAGGACGCCATACCACAAATGGGTCCCCAACCATTAACTGAGAATGCCATACCACAGATGGGTCCCCAACCATTACCAGAGGACGCCCTACCATACCACAGATGAGTCTCCAACTATTAACTGAGGATGTCATACCACAGATGGGTCCCCAACTATTACCTGAGGACGCCATACCACAGAAGGGTCCCCAACCATTAACTGAGGATGCATACCACAGATAGGTCCCCAACCATTACCTGAGGACGCCATACCACAGATGGGTCCCCAACTATTAACTGAGGACGCCATACCACAGATGGGTCCCCAACCATTACCTGTGGGTGCTATACCACAGATGGGTCCCCAACCATTAACTGAGGACACTATACCACAGATGGGTCCCCAACCATTACCTGTGGGTGCTATACCACAGATGGGTCCCCAACCATTAACTGAGGACACTATACCACAGATGGGTCCCCAACCATTAACTGAGGACGCCATACCACAGATGGGCCCCCAACCATTAAACTATCACTGATTTTAAAGCGCCTCCAAAGGCCACAACTGCCAGACTGCTGTGACTTTAAACCTAGAGCCAAAACACAGGGAGGGCAGGTGGGCAGTTCTCTCTCTGTCCGATCACCGCCCAAAGCCCCACCTGGACTCCTTGCTTCCACCAATCAGGTTTTATATAAACCATACCCACCATGCCTTAACCATTTACCTCCCTGTCTCCCCTCTTCACCCAGTCATGCATGCCCTACGCTTATTTATTTATTTTTGCTTCGGGCCCACCTGGTCAGAGGAAAATAAATTGCGCCTCCCAATCAAAAGTGAATCATTCCAGAAGCATCTGGAACTGTTGCCATATACAAGCGGCGTGCTTCTAAAAGCAAGCTGCGTTCGTGCATCAGCACAGGCCCCGATGGTTCGCTGTCTTCACATTGCAAACATTGGGACTATTTTATTTGCTTCTTGAATTTCTTGGAGTACCGCTTCTAATAAAAAAAGAGCGGAGGAGCGCGGTGCAGATCTATAGGGAGATCTCCATTCCTCTTATATTGCTGGAAGCATAAATCACCTCTGACAGCCACCAACATGGGAAGTATACCCCAGACAGCCCATCAGATTACAGCGCTGGAAAGGATGCGTTGTCCCCGTGTGGAGTCACGTCTGCTGGATGGGGAGCGCGTTATAGCGTTTAACTCCAGAGTGCGGGGATTAAAGGGACACACAGATTTCTGACAAGCGCCATTACCTGACTTTTCTGCCTAAGTGGGAGCCATACCCAACGCAACTGAGCATTCTAGCAGATTAAGAAGCTAAAGCCTCTATTG
This sequence comes from Lithobates clamitans, assembly GCA_037952925.1. Lineage (NCBI taxonomy): Eukaryota > Metazoa > Chordata > Amphibia > Anura > Ranidae > Lithobates > Lithobates clamitans. Next base: position 260,452 of record JBBGZY010002026.1, read on the forward strand.
GTATAGGTTACATTTAAACTAAATATAGTGTACCATCATCCAATCAGAAGGAAAGAGACCGGGAGATCCGTCCCCACCCGATCACCTATAAAGGGAAGATTTTGAAGGACTATCTCGGTACCAACTTATTATACTCAAAATTTGATAAAAGATATTCAATTCTATACAGGGGCGGATCCCGGGGGGGGCAACGGGGCAATTGCCTCCCCTGAGAAATTTGTTGCGGGTGACGTGGCAAGTGACAATCCACATCTGGTGGCAGGTGACGTGGCAAGTGACAATCCGCAACATGTGGCAGGTGACAATCTGCATCTGGTGGCAGGCAAGTGACAATCTGCAATGTGTGGCAGGTGACGTGGCAAGTGACAATCCGCATCTGGTGGCAGGTGACGTGGCAAGTGACAATCCGCAATGTGTGGCCAGTAACGTGGCAAGTGACAATCTGCAACGTGTGGCAGGTGACGTGGCAAGTGACAATCTGCAACGTGTGGCACGTGACGTGGCAAGTGACAATCCGCAACATGTGGCAGGTGACAATCCACATCTGGTGGCAGGCAAGTGACAATCTGCAACATGTGGCAGGTGACGTGGCAAGTGATAATCCGCAATGTGTGCCAGGCGACGGTGGCAAATGACACGCTCAGGGCTCCCATTGATTCTGCATTATGGTGAGTTGAACCATTAAATTTTATATTACAATATATTAATAGAAATAACAACCATGGTGCTGGGATAATTGAAGCGCCAACACAAGCCATTTCCTCGATAAATTGCCCACAAAAAAACGTATTTTCTGGCAGTGCCCCTCCAGAGACTAGACTCTGGATCCGCTCCTGATTCTATATTGATACAAAACCTATAAAAACAAGATATCCAAATACTTATTGAAAAAAAACCATCATAAAAAGTGCATGGTAATAACAATCCATGTATATCACCAACACTCATGTCCTTTGTTAAGGAGGATCAGGATATGGAGGATTCCCACGGATATCATTGTTCTCAACATGTTTTGTGGAGTTCTACTGCTTCATCAGGAGAATATCTGTAATCAATGATTATGACAGTAAGCACCAAATATCACAATGTATGAAAAAATTCAACAACCAATAATAAAGTAGAAAGGGGAGGGGGGAGGGGGAGAGCAGTGACACTTACCGAGGACCCGAGCCCAGCTGGAGTCAACAGTACCACCAGGATTCCCCCAAGGCGGCTACGGGGGACGTGCAAAAATGGAAGGACGTCTATATTGAATAATGATAATGTATGAGTGAAGAATGTTCAACGATAGAACAATTGGAAAGGAAAAGGAAAGGGGGTTGGTAAAAGGGGGGTAAGGGATGAGGAAATGAACGAAAGGGGAGGGGGAGAGGGAAAAAAGGGGGGTGGGAAGGGGGCGATGCTGTCAATGGTGTGCGGCGACGGGCTCGAGAGACGGGGGAGTTAGTGTGGGGTGGCAGGCTGGAGTGACGGGGAGGGGGTCTGTGATCAGGTCTGTCTAATGCCACCCCCCGACCGATGGCGCACCAGCCACCACTGATGAAAACCCAATCACTAAAATGTTACATGGCTGATTCTGTACTTGTAGGCAGGTGCAGTTAGCTGGTCTACCACTAGGTGGCTCTGTGCCAGAATAGTGTCTGGTTACAACAGACAGTGTCATCAGGTGCTAGGTCCCTTTTACTTAGAGCCAGGGTTTTCTAAGGTCACTTCTTGTCTCAGCTTCCTACCCACTTCCGAGCACCATCCCTTGGTTCCACACCCTACCCACCTCCCAGTACCGCCCCTTTTAGGGAATACAGAGCCAAGTATCATTTTTTGGTCCTAAGGAAGTATTGTATGGAATTTGCTAATGATAAGAAGAAAAGCAGTAAAATAGATCTCCTGCAGCCAGGAGCAATAGACCCCCCCCCCCCAGCAACAATAGATCCCTCTAGCAACAAAGAACCACCACAACAAAATATCCCCCCAGCAACAATAGACAACCCAGCAACAATATATTCCCCTAACAACAATGTACCCCTGCAACAAAATACCACCCCAGGAACAATAGACCCCCATCAGCAACAACAGATCTCCCAGCAGTCAGCATCAGTAGACTCTCCAGCAGCCAACAATAGACTCCTCCCTCAACAGTAGTTCCTTTCCAGCAACAATTGACCCTCCAGCAACAATAGATCCCCACCAGCCAGCATCAGTAGACCCTTCAGCAAACCCCAGCACCCCTTGCCATTGCATACATTCAGTGCTAGAGCCTCTGGAACTGCGTTCCTCCGCGTTCCCATTGAAAAAAAGCTTTGGTTAGAGCCCTCCTGCAGTGATGTCATGGGTGAGTCAGTGCCCACATATAAGCCAGGTGGGGAGGAATCCTAGTGCACTTGGGGCATGAGCAAAGCACCCCACACCAGCAATTTGTACAGAGCAGGAAGCTGGGAAGGAATAGACTTGCACCCAGAAGAGCCAGCTGCAGACTTTCTGACCCCTTTCTGCAAAAGGCCTTTTAGGTCAGGCCAAGAGTTCCCTGAGTGAGGCTATTCCCTTAGAGCAGTGGTTCTCAACTCCAGTCCTCAGGACCCACTAACAGGCCAGATTTTAAGTATTACCTTGGGGAGATGCAGACTAGAATACTGCAATCACTTAGCACCAAATGAGATCACCTGTGATGTATTTCAGTTATCTTGCAATCCTGGCCTGTTGGTGGATCCTGAGAAAAGGAAGTGAGAACCACTGCCTTAGACTGTCCCGTGAGAGATGTACCTATGAAGGAGGTGTCTACAGAGGACCAGTCCTTTGAGTACTAATGACCCTGGGTAGAAGGAGAAGCTGTTAGAAGGAGATGGCTGCTTAAAGTGCTGCATATGCTTTCACATGTGACTGCTGCGGACCGTCCACTTAATGTGATTGACTATGTAATGTCAAGTGACTCCGGAATGTATGCTGATGTGATGTGACTGTTATGCCATCCCCTGAACATTCCTTCCTTGGGATATAAAGGTCAAACGGCATGGAATGTCATGTGGAGGCCTCTGGCATGGAGTGGGACACATCGTGAAGGAGAGTTCGGCCTCAGCAGGATGGCGATGTTCTAGCAGGACAGGAGCTTGGGTTGAAACGTGTGCTCTTGGCGCCAATTCTGGCCAACCACGACGTCCCTCTTACATACTGAAGAATTTGGTTCAGGTGCTTCCTCCTGAAGGGTGACACACCTTGTCCTTGACTCCAAATTGTACTCTTGCATTGTAACCCTGTCACCTGTGCTTCCGATGGAAACTACAAGTGGCAATGTCATTGTGCTTTGTACAGGCATAGTCCATTGTTGCCATCAGGAAGCCACCATGAGTAATACCATGCACCCATCACAGGAGCTAGGAAGCTAGGAAGTGGCTGCAGCTAGGGTTGCCACATCATCCCTTTAATCCAGGACACATATTAATTACACAGGTTCTGAGGCTGATTTAATGCAGATAGGGCACCAAGTGAGTTTAATTACCACCTTAATCAGCCACAAAACCTGTGTAATTAATGTGTGTCCTGAATTAAAGGGATGATGTGGCAACCCTAGCTGCAGGAGACCAGCAGCACTGAGATTCAACAGCAGGTGAACAGTAGATTCATAGAAGAGAGGTCACTGCACAAACCAGCCAGATCCGATTTTGGTGTTGGTCTCAGTCTCTGCTCTGGCCACACCCTCTGATGCATTTTATCCCACCCACCGGGGGGGGAGGGGGGGGGGGCTTAGTCACAGAGATCCATTGTTGTCACCATCAGGAAGTGTCAGAAACCATGAACCAGACCGAGACAAAAGTACAGTAAAATCACACTTGTTTATTAATAAAATAAAAAGGTAAATAGAGTAAGCGTAGTCAAAGCATAGCCAGAGTCCAGTAACCGGATCGGGTAGTCAGCCAGGCCAGAAGTCAGGGATCCAAGTAGAGGAACAGCAAGCAGGATAAGGAGACAGAAGGGATGTCAGCAAAGCCAGTCTTTAAACAGGAACACAGGAGATGGTTTCTTGTGATGTGACCAAGGCGAAGGCAGGAATGAAGTGAGCTGGAGATCTTTAAGTAGGCGGGACTGACGAGCAGATCCACAACAGCTGGTTAACTGTGGAGAGAGATGAGAGCTGGCAATTAGCCGACAGCTGAGCAGCCAGCTCAGAGAAGGAAGGGCTGAGCCCAGCCCTGACAGGAAGCCACCATGATTAATACCATACACCCATCACAGGAGTGCATGTAGACAATCAGCGCTGAGATTCACCTCTGTGATTAAGCCCTGATGGACAGGGGCGAAACGCGTCACAGTGGGGGGCCAGAGATGTGGCTGAGATCAACATGGCAATCAGATCAAGCCAGTTTGAGCGTCGCCATCTCTTCTATGAATCCGCACTGCTGAATTGGTGCACTTGACGCCTGGTCCCACGTTCTGGGCATTGGCGGGGAGACTTCATATCCCCTGGTTTTTGGGCGGCGCTTCAAGCTTCTCGGGATCACAGAAGGTGAACAGTATTTTATTAAACCAATTGCAATCCTCAATAATAAACGGAATATCATTGCGTTAGGGTTACATCTACTTAGAACCTTCTCTTACGTCGGTACAAGAAGGACCAGCTGGCGATGTCAGTGACGTAGATGCTCACCCTGAATCATCTTCCATTACCCTTATTATCTGGCACGCAGCGAACGTCCGATTGCGGTGACTGGTCCACTCCCCGTCTCCGCTTTGGACAAGACATACTTTTTGGCCGGCCTCCATCCCATTTATTTCCTCTTGGCTGATATAGAGAGATTCTTAAAGCACCGGGAAGATTCATTCAACCGCTAAAACGCACGAGGTGGCGGATAAACAGCCTCCTTGCCAGATTATGTATTGTTTAATGCCTGCAGAACCTATTTATTTCAGGACCGCGGTCAGTGTCAGGCTTATTGGCGTAAAAAGTGAAAATGAATTTATTGGCGTTGCAGGACCGGCGTGAAGGACGGCGCCAAAAAGGCTAAAACTAGCGGGGGAGGCTGAGCGCTCACAATTTACGGTCATATATTTCGTGGCGCTGGATAAAAGCTGATTTTTTTTTTCCCCTAAGTGCTATTGTTAGCGTGCGAATACAACATGCGATAAATTAGGTTGCCGACATATTTTTTTTTTTAATTGTTTCTAGGGATACCTTGCTGCAGCGTCTGACGTATCGGAGCTCGTTCTCCATAGCCGGTTTATGAGTCACATTAATCAACACTGCCATGTGTTTACTCCAGGCACATTAAAAAAGTTAACCTATAAATTAATTTATTAAAAAAATTAAATACATTAATATAACATTTAGCTTATAATCTTATTTTTTTTAAAAACTGAATTAAAAACTTATCTAATTAATACACTACATACAGGAGCGGACTGATAATTCATGGGGCCCCCGGGCAATAGGAGATTATGGGGCCCCAGGCAATTAGAGATTACGGGGCCACACATTATACACACACACAGTATACACATACATGTACACACAGTATACACAGACAGATGTAAAAAAACCACAGATTTATACATACTGTCCCTGGTTTTACTGAGGCTGGCAACCCTGATGGGGCCCCCTAGTGGCCCAGGGCCCTCGGGCAGTGCCCGAGTGGCTCAATGGTCAGTCCGCCCCTGACTACATACAAGTAATGCAGCTTACCTGCCCGGTACTCCAGTTGCTCATGTAGGCATCACTGTAGTGCTCCAGTCCACCTCATGTTAGTCATCTGGTGATCAGGGAACACGGCCCATTGACCTGTATTGAAATACACTACACACCAAAAGTATTGGGACGCCTGCCTTTACACGCACATGAACTTTAACGGCCTCCCAGTCTTAGTCCGTAGGGTTCAATATTGAGTTGGCTCCGCCCTTTGCAGCTATAACAGCTTCACCTCTTCTGGGAAGGCTCTCCACAAGGTTTAGGAATGTGTCTATGGGAATGTTTGACCATTCTTTCCGAGGCGCATTTGTGAGGTCAGGCACTGATGTTGGACGAGAAGGCCTGGCTTATAATCTCCGCTATAATTAATCGCTAAGGTGTTCTATCGGGTTGAGGTCAGGACAGTCAAGTTCCTCCACCCCAAACTCGCTCATCCATGTCTTTTTGGACCTTGCTTTGGGCACTGGTGGGCAGTCATGTTGGAACAGGAAGGGGCCATCCCCAAACTGTTCCCACATAGTTGGGAGCATGAAATTGTCCAAAATGTCTTGGTATGCTGATGCCTTAGGAGTTCCCTTCACTGGAACTAAGGGGCCAAGCCCAACCCCTTAAAAACAACCCCCTACCATAACCCCTCTCCACCAAATGATTTAGACCAGTGCACAAAACAAGGTCCATAAAGACATGGATGAGTGAGTTTGGGGTGGAGGAATTTGACTGGCCTGCACAGAGTCCTGACCTCAACTCTAGAGAACACATTTGGGATGAATTAGAGCGGAAACTATGAGCCAGGTCTTCTCTTCCAACATCAGTGCTTGACCTCACAAACGCTTCTAGAAGAATGGTTAAACATTCCCATAAACACACTCCTAAACCTTGTGGAGAGCCTTCCCAGAAGAGTTGAAGCTGTTATAGCTGCAAAGGGCGGAGCCAACTCAATATTGAACCCTACGGACTAAGACTGGGATGCAATTAAAGTTCATGTGCGTGTAAAGTCAGGTGTCCCAATACTTTTGGTAATATAGTGTACTTGGAAAGCCACTCTAAGGCACTAAAGTCTCTGCTGCGGTGATCCACACTAGTATGGGTGCAGGCGTCTGTGATACTCATCCAAAAGTAGCATATGTAAACAATGTAGAAGTGCTGCAATCCCAACAATCCAATCTCAAAAGATAGTAAGGAATGGCCTCAGCATCAGCTCCTCCAGCCATGCCCCTTGACATGTAAGGCTCCTTGTACAAGTTTAAAATAAAATAAAATAAATTTAGACATTCTACTAGTTTCTTACATGAACTGAAAACTCTAACAATGACGGCACAATGAGGGGCAGCAAAAGGACAGGTCTATGGCAGGCCCACACTGCAACAGTTGAAAACCCACCATCACTCCAGGAAGAACCGCTGTGGTGGGCCACAAGATGGTGACCTCAAGTTAGCAAAAAAACTGGTGTGAAAAAGAAATGCCTTGAGGAATGTTGGGTTGATGGAAGGAATGGGTTGGGAGCTTCAGATATTGCCTGGGGATGGGCTTTAAATGATAAAAAAGCCTCAAATAAGTAACCACTGAAACCATTGATCTTTTAAGCTATGTGCAAGGAAGGATTAATCCCACTGATCACAAATGTAGAGAACATTCATCCCACTGAGCCCCACCTTAATGTACCATGAGCTGTAGATATGGTAATTACTGGCAGGGGTTCTCCGAGATGGAAAAGTTGTAGGACAACAAAAGAAGTTTTTTTTTTTTTTGTAACAAACTGAACTACTGCTGGTTTGACTTTTATATGTATCCCATGTGTAGACTCGTTCTTATTGATGAATATCAATAAACCATTGAACAAGAAAATAGTGGTAGATACTGTTCTAGGTTCTCACATGAACTCTAGCAATGATGACTGTAGGAGTCCAGGGCTTACTACGCATGCACTAATGGCGCGTTGCCGGAAGAGGAAGCCCGTGCCAACTGGGCATGCACCAAAGACACCTCAGGACGCCAACCCGCACCTGCACAGAAGACTTGCTGGAAAAGGGCAGGAAAATGCCCAGGACGCGCACAGGAAGTGACCCCAACCTGATGGAAAAGGCGGGAAAATACAAAGGAAGCGCACAGGAAGTAACATCAACCTGATGGAAAAAGGCGGGAAAATCCCCAGGAGGCGCACAGGAAGTGACCTCAAAATTCCCTATATAAGCCCAGCCCAGACACTGCCAAATTGCTGGATTATCGTCAGTCCCCCCTTGTTCCTGTGTTAGTGTGTGATCTGTCTGAACCTGTTGTGACCTGGAAACCTGTTTGATTACTCTTGATTGTTGCTTCCCTTTGACCTCGGATTTGTACCTTAACCACTCTACTTCTTTGTTCCTTTTGTACTCAGCTGCCAGATTGGAACGAACACTGGCTTGGATCTCGACCATTCTTCTTCTGATTAACCGTTTTATACTTCATTGCCCAACTGGACTTGACCTGGACTTGACCTCGGCTCGGATCCCAGACTAAGGCTTGCTCCGCATCCTTGGCACCCCTGCCACTCTGTGTCCCCACCAAGTCTCTGTCTCCATCTCCAGAGGCTTTAAGGGCCCGAGGTGCGAGGGAGGCCTCCCCATTACTTCGGTCTCACATCAGGTACATGGCCCTCGTGACAATGACACAATGATGGGCAGCAAAAAGGCCGGTCCATGGCATGTCTACACTGCAGCAGTTGTAAACCGGTCATCACTCCCGGAAGAGGCGCTGCAGTGGGTGATAAGATCACAAATCTGGCTTGGAAAAAAAAAAAGCCTAGAGGGAATGTTGGGTTGATGGAAGGAATGGGTTGGGAGCTTCAGATTTTGACCGAGGATGGGCTTTAAACTATAAAAATATCTCAGATCAGTAACCACTGAAACCACTGGTATCTTTTTAGCTACCTGCAAGGAAGGATTTGTCCCACTGACCACAAAGTGTAGGGAACATTCGTCCCATTGACCCCCACCTTAATGTACCATGAGCTGTAGATGTAGTAATTATTGGCAGGGGTTCCCTTGGATAGTAACGTTATTTCAAGATTTCCCTAATATTAAAAAGTTTGGGAAAGGCTGTTCTAGAATGTCAGACAACAAAAGAACACTTTGCTTTTTCTGTAACAAGCTGAAACAAACTGAACTACTGCTTCTTGATTCGACTTTTATATGCATCCCATTTGTAGACTCGTTCCCACTGACAAATATCAATAAACCACTGAGCAAAAAAATTATAGGTAGACACTCCACTAGACAGCTTTATAGAATATTCGGAAATTTCCAGCACAGCCCTGTCTTTGAAGAATAACAGATGTTTAAAACTTTGTTTTACATTGTTTTATAGGTTCCTAAAAAACAAAATGGAGCCGTATAGCCGAGTATTAATATCCCCCTTAGCAGAGAACCGGTTATGTCAATATAAACTTTGAGCAGATGCTTTCCCAATCTCGCATAAAACTGTGACTTTGTTTTGTGAAACCCATAAAGCAAACAATGTCCTCTCTCTACGAGCCCCAAAGATGGAGTGCGATGCCGGCCCCGGCTGTAGCTTTGATGTATCTCCATACGGCTGTGCGCATGAATCCTGAATAAAAGTGACCGTTTTTCAAATCTATATTGTCAGAGCCGTTTCCTGTCCAATAACATCACCCATAAAACGATACAAGTGTAATGGCTGTTTCAGCTGCCGTTAAGAAGAAAAAAAAAAAAAGTGCATAAAACGGCAACACATTAGCTGCCGGGGAAGTGACATTCAGGCTGATGAAGATTTATGGCCCGTGGCCTCTTCCACACCTCTGAATATATCGCACCGTCAGAAGTGTATGGACAAAGTTCTCTACCTGCTGGTGTTATAATTAAAGATGTAAACTCTAACTGGATGGACTTTTCTAAATGACTATCATAAACAATCAGATAGGAGCCAAAGCTTCTCTATGGGACACTCATCCCATCCCAAACAAAAACGAAACAACATAAACCCGAATGCCCAGACTTCAAAATAAGTATGAAATACGAGAACCACTCACTCTCCGACCTCTAGGGGCGGATTGACAACTCATGGGGCCCCCGGGCAATAGGAGATTATGGGGCCCCCAGGCAATCAGAGATTATGGGGGCCACATAGTATACACACACACAGTATACAATCACACAGTATACACATACATGTACACACAGTATACACAATGTCCCTGGTCCATACTGTCTATTGGCTGCCCCTGGTCCATACTGTCCCTGGTTTTACTGAGGCTGGCAACCCTGATGGGGCCCCCTAGTGGCCCAGGGCCCTCGGGCAGTGCCCGAGTGGCTCAATGGTCAGTCCACCCCTGCCTACCTCTCTGCCCCCTCTCATCATTTGAAGCTCACAGTATACCTCTATTTTCTCCAATTTCCTTGGGAATTGCTGTGATCTCCCGACCCCCTGGACCGGTATCAATTTTCCTTGATGACTTCTCTGCCTGGCTACCCTACTTTCTCTCGCCTGAAACTCCCACAATCAGTCTTGGCGACTTCAACATCCCCGTTAACACGAACACTCCTGCTACTTTTAAAATTCTAATGCCGCGTACACACGATCGGATTTCCCCGGCGGGAAATGTTGGATGTGAGCTTGTTGGCGGTAAGTCCGACCGTGGGTACGCTCCATATGGACAATTGTTGTCGGACTTTCTAGCATGTTCTCAGATTTTCCACCAACAAACGCGTGTTGTCGGGCATTCCGAGCGTGTGTACACAAGTCCGCTGGACAAAAGTCCAAAGTGCAAACACGCATGCTCGGAATCAAGAATGAACCGGAAGCTAGCGTTCATAATGGAGATATCACATGACTATTGAACTTCCTTTTTATCGGCTCGCCGTACGCCTTGTACGTCACTACGTTCGTAACCGTTGGCCAACATTTGTGTGACCGTGTGTATGCAAGACAAGTTGGAGCCAACGCCCTTCCAACAAAATTCTGCGGATTTGTTGTCGGAAAGTCCGATCGTGTGTACGGGGATTTAGTCTAACCTCCTCATTTGGCCTTAAGCAATGGGTACACACTTCTACTCACACTGACATCAAGACCTTCGACCTTGTATTCTCCTACCTCTGCACTTTGTGCAACCTCTTCAACAATCCTTTTCCTCTCTCTGATCACCATATTATTAGTTTTGCTCTAGTTTCGCTCTCACCCTGTATTCCACCACCTTTCCCTCCAATCTCCTAACAATCACCTGTAGAAACCTTCACCACTTCAACCCTTCTCTTCTATATGCTTTTACTGACTACCCCTATGTCAAAATCTCACCCCTGTCCTGCCCCGATCTAGCCACTTCTGTCTACAATAGATCCCCCACCCTGGACGAGCTCGTCCCCCCTCCCCACAGAATCAGGCCTCGACCCCTACAACCCTGGAAAAACAGATGACACCAGAAGTCTCAAAAAACATAGCGGTGCTCTTGAGCATTTGTGGCATAAGACTAAGTCTCGCGAAGACTTCAACCAATATAAATCTGCCCTTCAAAACTACAAATCTTGCCTCCACACTGCCAATCCGACCTATTTTATTACTCTCATTAACACCTTCTAATCCAGTCCTCGTCAACTCTTCCTTACCTTCAACTCTCCACTTCGTCCTCCACCGCCTCCACCCACCAACTCACCCAACGCTCAGGAGACCGCCAATCACTTCATAAATAAAACTGATTCAATTTGCGATGACATTTTTCACTCTACAGGTATCTCCCCCACTTAACACCCCATGTCAACAGGTACAATCAACACTCCCCATATTCAACCCTGCTACTATAGACGAGGCTGCTAAACTTATTTCTAACGCCCACTTAACCACCTGTCCCCTGGACCCTTCTCCCTCGCAAATACTACGGTCACCCTCTGGCTCTATTCTACAATCTATAACCCACATCTTCAATCTTTGCAATATTTTTGTATAATAAAGTTTTGTACTAACTTTTTTTTTTTCTGTTCGGTAATGCCCTAAGCATTTTTTTCCAATAAATGTCCCTTATATTTTACTTATTTTGATAATTATAATTAATAGATGTAATTTCTAAGTGGATGAAATTTACTTTACTAAAGTACCGTGCATCGCCAATAATCAGATGGGAGGTAAAGCTCCTACAGGTTACCCTTCCCAAACCAAACAAAAACTAAACAACATAAACCCGAATGCCCAGACTTCAATATAAGTATAATAATATAGGGAAAAATGAAACAAAAAAAAAAAAAAGAAAAAACCTTAGGGCACGATCTGCACATTTTTTTTTACTACAAAACGTTATTATACAAAATTATTCAGTTTATTTGTTATATGAAATTATTATTAATTTTTATTAAGACCAATGATCATGATGATATTTTTGTATAAAAATGTTTTGTACTAAAACATTTATCGGTAATACCCTAAACTTGGTTTAATACAAAAAAAAACAACCAGAATGGCCAAACTAGAAAATTAGAGGCAAACAAATTTAAAAACGATTAGGACATTACCCATAATTTTTTTATTTTTTTTTAGTACAAAACCTTATTATTCAAAAATATTGCAAAAAAACAGTCACTCCAATGATTGGTCTTTGCAATATTTTTGTATAATAAAGTTTTGCACTATTTTTTTTTTTTCTGTGGGTAATGCCCCAAGCTTTTTTTTCCAATAAATGTCCCTTATATTCTACTTATTTTGAAGTCTTCTACCTGCTTGTGTATAATTAATAGATGTAAATTCTAACTGGATGAAATTTATTTTACTAAAGTACTGTGCATCATCAATAATCAGATGGGAGGTAAAGCTCCTACAGGACACCCTTCCCAAACCAAACAAAAACTAAACAACATAAACCCGAATGCCCAGACTTCAATATAAGTATAATAATATAGGGAAATTAAAAAAAAAAAAAAAACTTAGGGCATGATCTGCAATTATATTTTAGTACAAAACTTTATTATACAAAAATATTGCAAAGACCAATTATCATGATGATATTTTTGAATAATAATGTTTTGCACTAAAACTTTTTAAACTGGTTTTATATAAAACAAAGTGAACTGGAATGCCCAGACTTCAAAAGTTGTATATTATGGGGGAAAATAATTTAAAAAGTTCAGGACATTACCCATAGTGCCCATAAAAAATCGGAAGGGAGCAAACACGGGACACCCATCCCATTCCAAACAAAACAAAAACTAAACAATATAAACTCGAATGCCTAGACTTCAAAATAAGTATAATATAGGGGAAATTAAAAAAAAAAAAAAACCTTGTAATCTACAATTTTTCCTTAGTAAAAAACTTTATTATGCAAAAATATTGAAAAAAAAAAAGATCTCAACTTTCCAGCTGGGGCGGCAATATTTTTTCTAATGCAGAGGCCGGGGGAGTGACGTCATAACGTCATAACGTCGTGCCAGGCCTCTGAACGACCATAGAGGCTCCCGGGACCATCTGGCCCGCCTTGAAACCCCTGTCGTCAGCATCCGGCACCAGCGGAGGCGGGAAAGGGGTTGTCCCCTCTCGCCGCCTGTAAGAACGATCAATCGGCTGAATAGGCACTATGATCGATCCCATGGTGCAGGGAGTCACCGGCTCTAAGAGAAGATATTTGAATGATGCCTGTAGCTGCACCCGTCATTCGGATATCTCCGCTCAAACCTGACGACGTCATATGACATTGGGCGAGCGGCAAGCGGTTAAAAAATGAGGGTGTTACGCATATTTTTTTTTTGTATAAAACTTTATTATTCAAAAATATTGCAAAGACCAGTCATCACAATGGAAATATTTTTGTATTATAAAAAAAAAAACTCAGGGCATTACCTACAAGTGTTTTTTTTTTTTTTTTAAGAACAAACTATTGCAAAGATTAATCACCTTGATATAGTTTTGTACTAAATAATTATTTTAAATATTATTATTATTATTATTATTTAAAATTATTATTTTAAACAATAATTCTATAAGTGCTGCAATCAGGAAAATGCAGCATTATGGCTAAAGGAAGGAGCTGACGCTGATAGGAAATACACATATTTGACACATTCCAGGGGTTATTATTTGTGACAGATGTATAACATGCTTGTGACATTCGTTCAGCAGAATAGCTTACCTTCATATCTACAGAACAGAAGCAAGCAAGAATCTGCAACAATGTTTGCTAAAAAAAAGCCATGAAAAATACCCAATTTACCTGGAAAGGGATTTTTAGTTCCTCACAAAAGTGGAAATTCGGATTAATAATTGCACGGTCGGGTCTGGTCCCTTAGTAGCAAAACAGATAATCGCAAAATTTTTTTTTTTTTTTAAATAACTGGAACCTGTAATCACACAATTACGGCCAGCAGCACACAAAAAACAATAAACAATAAATAAAATAATATTAAAATCTGGTTGTGTTTGTATGTTTTTTTTTTTTTTTTGTTAATTTGTTCTTTTGTTCACCGGTAATAAAAATCGCCCAGAACTGATTATAGAACAGCGAGCTGCTTTGAATACAATCTGGTTTCTCTGATTCATTTACGCAAGAAGTACAATTTGTCACAACAAGTGCTAATTAAAAGTTTTTTGCTGTGTAGGTTTATTTCAACGCATAGTTGTATATAATTGGGTGTTCTGTGGCAAAAAAAAGAAAGAGTTTTATGTAAGACCAAAGATAGGCGAGTCATGTGACCATACAGTGTAATTACATGAAGAATATTTAAAAGCCCAACTCCAGGCAAGCTGCTGAATACACAGTTAAAGTACAAACACTGTATATATAATATATACTGTACATATTCATATATCTATACAGTATTTACACTGCATGCCCTTGTTCCTCTTGTCGTCTCACGATGGAAGTGTCTGATACCTGCAGCAGCCAGAATGTCACACTCGCCCCTACTTCTGCTCTTCAGGGAGGGGGTAAGTCTCTTTACCCCTGTGTGGGCACCAGCATTTCTCAGTTTCACCCAGAAAGCTGGCACCTCAACCAATCAGGAGACAGGCAGATCTTGATTGATGCCACATTTAATTGCAAAGCAAAAGTGTAGCTTCAGTGACTTTAAGTGCCCCCCCCCCCCCCCCAATCCAAGTGTCGTCTAATGACTCCAAACGCCCTCCCGTTCCATGTTTCATCTAGTGCCTCCATTGCACCCAGTTACTCCAAATGCCCTTCTAGTCCACGTGACTTCTAGTGACTCCATTGTGCCAGTGACTCCAAGTGCCCCTCTTTTTCATGTGTCATCTAGGCACTCCAAGTGCCCTCCTAGTCCACATGACTTCTAGTGACTCCATTGTGCCAGTGAATCCAAGTGCCCTCCAGTTCCATGTTTTATCTAGTGCCTCCAGTGCACCCAGTGACTCCAAATGTCCTTCTAGTCCACGTGACTTCTAGAGACTCCATTGCACCAGTGACTCCAAGTGCCCTCCTGTTCCATGTGTCATCTCGTGCACTCAGTGACTCCACATGCCCTCCTAGTCCACGTGACTTTTAGTGACTCTATTGCGCAAGTGACTCCAAGTGCCCTCCTAGTCCATGTTTTATATATTGTCTCCATTGCACTCAGTGACTCCATGTGTCCTCCTAGTCCATGCGACTTCTAGTGACTCCATTGCACCAGCGACTCCAAGTGCCCTCCTGTTCCATGTGTCATCTATTGCCTCCAGTTCACTCAGTGACTCCTCATGGCCTCCTAGTCCACGTGACTTCTAGTGACTCCATTGCGCCAGCGACTCCAAATGCCCTCCTGTTCCATGTTTCATCTAGTGCCTCCAGTGCACCCAGTGACTCCAAATGCCCTTCTAGTCCACGTGACTTCTAGTGACTCCATTGTGCCAGTGACTCCAAGTGCCCTCCTAATACATGTTTTATCTATTGTCTCCAGTGCACTCAGTAACTCCATGTGTCCTTCTAGTCCATGTGACTTTTAGTGACTCCATTGCGCCACTGACTCCAAGTGCCCCTTTGTTCCAAGTGTCATCTAGTGACTCCAAGTACCCTCCTAGTCCATGTGACTTTCAGTGACTCCATTGCGCCAGCGACTCCAAGTGCCCTCCTGTTCTATGTGTCATCTAGTGACTCCAGTACACCGGTGACTCCAACTGCCTTCCCAGTTCACAGGTCAACTAATGGCTCCATTAAGCCCAATTAGGCTCCATTAGGATCCAAGTGCCCTCCTAGTCCACATGTCATTTAGTTACTTCTGTGCCCCAATGACTCCAAGTGCGTTCCCAGTATATGTATCATCTACTCCAAATGCCCTCCCAGTCTATGTGTCAGCTAGTGACTCCAGAGTGCCAGTGACTCCAAGTGCCCACCCAGTCCAAATGTCATCCAGTGACTCACAGTCCATATGCCAGCTAGTAACTCCAGTGTGCCAGTAACTCCAAGTGCCCTCCCAGTCCACATGTCATCCAGTGACTCTACACTCCAGTGCGACAGTGACTTCAAGTGCCCTCCCAGGCCACAGGTCAGCCAGTGACTCCAGTGTGCCAGTGACTCCAAGTGCCATCCCAGTCCACATGTCATCTAGTTACCCCAATACGCATACCTCCAAGTGCTTACCCAATCCACATGTCTCCAGTGTGCCAGTGACTCCCAGTGCGCTCCCCGTCCACATGTGATTTAGTGACTCCAGAGTGCCCTACCAGTCAATGTGCCATCTACTCCATGCGCTCCCATTGCACTTTTAAGCTAGTGGCTGCCAGTAACTCCAAATGCCCTCCTAATCCATATGTTATCTAGTTACTCAAGAGTACCCAGTGACTCCAAGTGCCCACAGTCCACGTGACTTCTAGCGACTTCATTGTGTCAGTTATTCCAAGTACCCTCCCAATCCATATGTCATCTAGTTACTCCAGCATGCTAGTAATTCCAAGTGCCCACCCAGTCCACATGTCATGCAGTGACTCCAGTGGGCCAGAGACTTCCAGTGGTCTCCCAGTCCATGTGTCAACTAGTGACTTCAGTGTGCCAGTTACTACAAGTGCCCTCCCAGTCCATATGGCATCCAGTGACTCTCGGTGCGCTCCCAGTCCACATGTCATCTAGTGACTCCAACTGCCCTCTCAGTCAACGTCATCTATGCCAAGTACCCTCCCAGGCCACATGTCAGCTAGTGACTCCAGTGGGCCAGTGACTTCAAGTGCCATCCCAGTACACATGTCATCTAGTTTCCTCAGTGCACGTAACGCCAAGTGCCCACCCATTCCACATGTCTCCAGCCACTCCAGTGTGCCAGTGACTTCAAGTGCCACCCCAGTCCACATGTCATCTACTGTACCTACTCCATTGTGTGTAACTCCAAGCGCCCACCCAGTCCACATGTCTCCAGTGACTCTAGTGTGCCAGTGACTCCCAGTGTGCTCCCAGTCCACATGTGATCTAGTGACTTCAGAGTGCCCTACGAGTCAATGTATCATCTACTCCAATGCCCTCCCAGTCTACGTGCCATCTAGTGAATCCAGTGCACCCAGGGAATTTAAGTGGCATCCAGTGACTCCAGTGTGGCTGGGTGTCACCCGGTGTGGTCCGACCCCCCTGCACCCCCATAGCGATGCCACTGAATGGCTCTTTGGTTATGCACTGGTTGTTTGACAGAGGGGTGGGTCTGGATAGCAGTCCCTCCCATACCTGAAATCACACTCTCGATTTGACAGGTGAAGTCTCTTCTTCCGGACTGCACGGTGCACATCCAGCCCACTTGTCCACCAATCCCTGGGTGTTGTACTGGATGATCACACTGCTGCAGGTCCTATTGAGACAGAACTTAATATATTATCAATAAAGTTATACGGGACAAAGCCCCTGTATGGCGGAACAGCGGGCCAGAGCTGTGAATGCGGGAAAGTCCCGCCCAATCGGGCACTGTTGGGAGGCATGAAGTCTGTCCAAAATATGGAGGCCAGTAATGTGGTGGAGTTTATAGACACAGGCCCTCAGAAAAGTAAAAATGCATCATGTGCTTTTAAAGCTTCATTTAGCTGGATCCTGCGGTGACAGGGTCAATTTAAAGTTGATGTAAACCCTACATTGTGACGTGACTGGAATGTACTCATATAGACATGTAAAGCTCCTTGCACATCTCTCTTAAATCCTGCAATGTTGTCCTCAGTTCTGGCTGAGCTGTAAGTGTCAGGCCTGACTCTGATTATGTACATACAACAATATAAATGATGCTTCCTTGTCAGTGTTAATGCATCCTTCGGCTTATTGATGCCCTGCCCTTTGAGCTCAGTACACCAGAACATCTGTTCTTGCTGTGGAAACTTTCTGCGGTGTAACTTTCAGGGAGAACGGGACACATTAATCAACCAATAAGGACAGCGATGAGTCAGGATAATGGGGAATGGTAGTTGTCATGCTCTTCTGTGCCAGCTCCTCTTGGCACGCCACTCCATGCTGAAGCAAAAATAAAGGACGGCTGTGACAAATATAACAATTGCCATTGTAGAGCATTAGAAATGTTGCTTGCCTGGCTGTTTCGCTGATCGAGTATTGATCACTGTGCAGGTCCTTAAATTGAAACTTGTTGTCCTCGTGGTCCATTCATATGCAGTCTTTGACTATGCAACTTGGTTAGGAGCCAGCAAGGTACCAAATAATGCCAGACTTCCAACCCTCATCTAGTCTTCCAACCGTCTCAGCCTACTTGGGGTTACAGAGGCATTGTGACTCTGCTGCCAACATGCACATTGACCTCCACCAAGGGCGCATATTTATTGCAAGCATTAAAGTAGATGTAAATTTGATGACATTAAGGGCGCATTTATAAACCAGCGATACAGCCTTACTGTGACCATAGGACTACTGTTAAAAATAAAAAAAAACTCTGTTCTTTGTAAAGCAAAGCCGTATGCTATGCAAAGGTATATTAGTGCTTTCCTGGCTTCAGTGCTCTGAATCGAGTAAAGCCTATTCATTTCAATAAATGGAAAAAAAAAAGGCTAAAAGCCTTAATGCTTAAAGGCTATGTCCACTTTTCACAGCATGTTTAATGTTTTACCCATATTTAGGATGTAACATGGTGCCATTCCCCAAACCACTTTCACTCCTATTTACCTGAATCACAGGGTCCCCCTTTTTTGTGGGGTTGCTTATTTCAGAGGATACCTGATTCCTCTATATAGACCTTTATATCACTAGATGGGTCACCAGGAGGAGGAAGAAGGTCCTGATTCCTCTATATAGATCTTTATATCACTAGAGGGGTCACCAGCAGAAGGAAGGAGGTCCTGATTTCTCTATATAGATCTTTATATCACTAGAGGGGTCACCAGCAGGAGGAAGGAGGTCCTGATTCCTCTATATAGATCTTTATATCACTAGAGGGGTCACCAGCAGGATGAAGGAGGTCCTGATTCCTCTATATAGATCTTCATATCACTAGAGGTGTCACCAGCAGGAGGAAGGAGGTCCTGATTCCTCTATATAGATCTTTATATCACTAGAGGTGTCACCAGCAGGAGGAAGGAGGTCCTGATTCCTCTATATAGATCTTTATATCACTAGAGGGGTCACCAGCAGGAGGAAGGAGGTCCTGATTCCTCTATATAGATCTTCATATCACTAGAGGTGTCACCAGCAGGAGGAAG
Source organism: Lithobates clamitans (assembly GCA_037952925.1). Taxonomy (NCBI): domain Eukaryota; kingdom Metazoa; phylum Chordata; class Amphibia; order Anura; family Ranidae; genus Lithobates; species Lithobates clamitans. The sequence goes on from JBBGZY010002026.1 coordinate 279,689, forward strand.
GAGGTCCTGATTCCTCTATATAGATCTTTATATCACTAGAGGGATCACCAGCAGGAGAAAGGAGGTCCTGATTCCTCTATATAGAGCTTTATATCACTAGAGGGGTCACCAGCAGGAGGAAGGAGGTCCTGATTCCTCTATATAGATCTTTATATCACTAGAGGGATCACCAGCAGGAGGAAGGAGGTCCTGATTCCTCTATATAGTTCTTTATATCACTAGAGGGATCACCAGCAGGAGGAAGGAGGTCCCGATTCCTCTATATAGATCTTTATATCACTAGAGGGGTCACCAGCAGGAGGAAGGAGGTCCCTATTTCTCTATATAGATCTTTATATCACTAGAGGGTCACCAGCAAGAGAAAGGAGGTCCTGATTCCTCTATATAGATCTTTATATCACTAGAGGGATCACCAGCAGGAGGAAGGTGGTCCTGATTCCTCTATATAGATCTTTATATCACTAGAGGGATCACCAGCAGGAGGAAGGAGGTCCTGATTCCTCTATATAGATCTTTATATCACTGGAGGGGTCACCAGCAGGAGGAAGGAGGTCTTTATTCCTCTATATAGATCTTTATATCACTAGAGGGGTCATCAGCAGGAGGAATGTAGTCCTGATTCCTCTATATAGATTTTTATATCACTAAAGGGATCACCAGCAGTAAGAAGGAGGTCCTGATTCCTCTATATAGATCTTTATATCACTAGAGGGATCACCAGCAGGAGGAAGGAGGTCCTAATTCCTCTATATAGATCTTTATATCACTAGAGGGATCACCAGCAGGAGGAGGAAGGAGGTCCTGATTCCTCTATATAGATCTTTATATCACTAGAGGGATCAGCACCTTTTCATCAAGTCAAACACGAACACTTAAGCGGTGCAAAGCAACTTTTTTTTTATAGTATAAACTAAAAATACATATATTTTGCGATTAAATAACATTTCTAATCATATGAAGTTAATCACAAGAGTCCACAGATTTCCCCTTTTCATCTGAATCCTCTGAGTTTCCTCTTTTACATCTGAACTCACAGAGTTCACTTACACTGTAAGGGGGGACTCTTCAGACTCTGATGTAAGGTAGACATAAGGGATACTGGGGGAACACTGATTTAGGAAGGAACGCTGAGAACTCTGTACAATGAGGACTCTAATCTAAGGGGGAACACTGCACCCTCTGATGTAAAGGGAAACTCTGGTGTAAAGGTGTTCCTGGTAACCAAAGCCCCACTTACATCAGAGTTTCCTGTATTCCCCTTTATTTAGTCTTCCTAGAGCCCCCTTTCTACACTGTAAGGGGCAGCTCTGTGGACTTTAATGTAAAGGGGAACTCTGATGTAAGGGGTGCTCTGAGAACCCTGATTTACCTTAGCCTACACACTTAAAGGCAGGAGAGAGAAGAGGGGAGAGACTTCAGTCACAGACAGGGATAGATGGTGAGCTCACTCACCCCTTGGAAGTCAGCACCTCTCGTCCAGATGTATCTGCAGTTGCTAGCCTTCAAATTTCCCACCCCCACTTCCCTTTCCTGAGGCACAGCGCTGGGGATTGCAGTGTGGGCAGACACAAAGGGGTAGGGGGGAGGAGGAGGAGCAGGTCAAGCCTTCCCTCCTCTCCCGTCTAAAGGGGGGGGTGTTAGCGCTGGCTTTGGGCAGTGTAAAGGAGAGTGTACCAGACACTCTCGGCTTAGACAAGCGCAGCCAACAACCCTGCTGGGAAGCCATAGTCCTGTCTGAATAATGTGTCCGGGTTTTAGGTGGTCTGAAACCCGGACGCATGATTCAAAACCCGAACTGTCCGGGTGGATCCCGGACAGGTGGCAACCCTACCAGTATGAGGAAGGAGGTCCTGATTCCTCTATATAGATCTTTATATCACTAGAGGGGTCACCAGCAGGAGGAAGGAGGTCCTGATTCCTCTATATAGATCTTTATATCACTAGAGGGATCACCAGCAGGAGGAAGGAGGTCCCGATTCCTCTATATAGATCTTTATATCACTAGAGGGGTCACCAGCAGGAGGAAGGAGGTCCCGATTTCTCTATATAGATCTTTATATCACTAGAGGGGTCACCAGCAGGAGGAAGGGGGTCCTTATTCTTCAATATAGATCTTTATATCACTAGAGGGGTCACCAGCAGGAGGAAGGAGGTCCTTATTCTTCAATATACATCTTTATATCACTAGAGGGGTCACCAGCAGGAGGAAGGAGGTCCTGATTTCTCTATATAGATCTTTATATCACTAGAGGGATCACCAGCAGGAGGAAGGAGGTCCTGATTCTTCAATATAGATCTTTATATCACTAGAGGGGTCACCAGCAGGAGGAAGGAGGTCCCAATTCCTCTATATGGATCTTTATATCACTAGGGGGATCACCGGCAGAGGGGTCACCAACAGAAGGAAGGAGGTCCTGATTCCTCTATATAGATCTTTATATCACTAGAGGGATCACCAGCAGGAGGAAGGAGGTCCTGATTCCTCTATATAGATCTTTATATCACTAGAGGGGTCACCAGCAGGAGGAAGGGGGTCCTGATTCCTCTATATAGATCTTCATATCACTAGAGGGGTCACCAGCAGGAGGAAGGGGGTCCTTATTCTTCAATATAGATCTTTATATCACTAGAGGGGTCACCAGCAGGAGGAAGGAGGTCCTTATTCTTCAATATACATCTTTATATCACTAGAGGGGTCACCAACAGAAAGAAGGAGGTCCTGAGTTAACCATATAGATCTTTATATCACTAGGGGGATCAACAGCAGGAGGATGGAGGTCCAAATTCCTCTATATAGATCTTTATATCACTAGAGGGGTCACCAGCAGGAGGAAGGTAGTCCTGATTCCTCTATATAGATTTTTATATCACTAGAGGGGTCACCAGCAGTAGGAAGGAGGTCCTGATACCTCTATATAGATCTTTATATCACTAGGGGGGTCACCAGCAGGAGGAAGGAGATCCGGATTCCTCTATATAGATCTTTATATCACTAGAGGGGTCACCAGCAGGAGGAAGGAGGTCCTGATTCCTCTATATAGATCTTTATATCATTAGAGGGGTTACCAGCAGGAGGAAGGAGGTCTTGATTGACCTCCCATCTGATGGTACCTGCATACATAGTTCTTATGCCAACACAATCTGGCAGGGTCAGTTGCATGACACCAGTCCAAGCCTTTTCTGACTTTTTCCGATCTCCTACGCTATGCCTTTTGCAGAGGAACAAATCAAAGAAGTCCCAAACTTTTTTTCCTTTTTTATCTTAGGTTCACCAACACTTGAATACACTTCCAAATCACAGCTCTTTCCAGTGCCAAGCTGTCCATCTGTTGCTAGCTATAAGATGACATGTATCATTCATGGTATGTCCCCCATCTATAAGTTGTCCTGCCGCCTCTGGTATTAATAGAATGAAATCTTGTCACTCCTTATTACTCAGTGAAGACAACTAATGAAAGCAATTGTCGGATAGATGTCAGCATAGACAGAGACACTTCCCACGAGCGCAATCAGAGGGAGGAGAGAGAAATAAATCAACATACATTAGCGCCAGGATTGTCCCGAGACGTGATGTGTTCTTGGCTAACTGTCAGGCTGATGACGAACAAATGCCAACTCAATTGAGGAAAGTGGCATTCAATCCTCGGTGGATAATTGAATAATAAAGCCCCCGTTATCCCGGAAACCCCCGATCAGACGGAAGATGAAAAAGAGAAAACAAACTAATTTAGATATATAAGCTGGCGCTGCTAATAAACACATAAAAAAAAAAAAACAAACAACGACACGTCCATAAAAGAGAAGCCGTATCGTAAACGCTGGCGAGGAGATGATCAAAGCCGTAATTGCTCCATCAATATTTCAGGCGAGACCCAGATGTGTCCCTGGAAGATCATTACTCTTTTATACCCCTCTAATCATAAATTCTGCAGCCGTCGTGTATAGGCAGCTGCTTTCAATAACCGCGTCCTAATAATCCCTGAGATAAAAAAAAAATAAAAAAATAAGAGAGATAGAAAATCTTTAACCTATTTGTATTTGCTTGATATTTGCATTGAGACTGGAGTTTATTTAAAGTATGGTAAAGTAATTTGCAGCTTGGGATAAGAAAGACATCAAACTGATTTACTGTTTTCTCGGAGAAATATCGCTTGGACAAATGTATACTTTGTATATCGGGGGTTTAAAGAGGAGCTCTGCCTAGAGTTTTCAGGTCAAGAACTACTTGCGTCTTAAAGCCAAATTGTGATTTTTTTTTTTTTTTTTCTTTTAGTTTTAGTCTCGGGTTGGGTGGTGAGAAGACCAGTCTAGTGTTATGGCCATCTATGTCCCTACAGAGTTTCATCGATCTAAAACATTGCACAGAGCAGGTAAGTATGACATGTCTGTTATTTTATTTAATCTGTTCAGATCCGCGCTATAGGCGAATGATGGCTACAGTGCGGACCTGCTTTGCCGGGAGTGCGTCTATTGATGTCCTGTCGTGCCCGAGCGGCCTGTGCGCCTCCTGCAGGGCGCCCGCCGCGCTCTCTGTGATCAGCGGGCCTATGAGACTCGCTGGATCACAGATCGGAGTAAGGGGTCGATCCCGACCCCTTACCACCTGATCAGCTGTTAGCCAATGACAGCTGATCATGTGATGTAAACAGAGCTGGTAATCGGCTATTTTTTCTCCTCGCACTAGCAGCGCGAGGAGAAAAAAAAAGCCGATCACCGGTGGCTGTGAGAGGGACATCGGTCCCGATCACGGAGAGCTGCCGCCAGCTCCTCAATGCCCACCTGTGCCACCTGCCAGTGCCACAACAGGACACAACAGTGCCGCCTACCAGTGCCCTCCAGCGCCACCCATTAGTGCTCACAGTGCCACCTATCAGTGCCCACAATCAGTGCCTCATCAACAGTGCTGCACATTAGTGCCACCTATCGGTGCCCATCAGTGTCACCTACCATTGCCCATCAGTGCCATCTATCAGTGCCACCTATCAGTGCCCATCAGTGCCATCTATCAGTGGTACCTATCAGTGCCCATCATTGCCACCCATCAGTGCCACCCATCAGGGCCCATCAGATCTGCCTTAACTGTGCCCATCAGTGCCGCCTTATCTGTCCCCATCAGTGCCGTCTTCTATGTGCCCATCAGTGCCGCCTTATCTGTGCCCATCAGTGGCGCCTTATCTTTCCCCATCAGTGCCGCCTTCTCTGTGCCCATCAGTGCTGCCTTATCTGTCCCCATCAGTGCCGCCTTATCTGTGCCCATCAGTGCCGCCTTATCTGTCCCCATCAGTGCCGCCTTCTCTGTGCCCATCAGTGCCGCCTTATCTGTGCCCATCAGTGCCACCTTATCTGTGCCCATCAGTGCCGCCTTATCTGTCCCCATCAGTGCCGCCTTATCTGTGCCTATCAGTGCTGCCTTATCTGTGCCTAGCAGTGCCCATCAGTGCAGCCTATCAGTGCCCACCAGTGCCGTCTCATCAGCGCATATCAATGAAGGAGAAAAATGACCTGTTTGCTAAATTTTATAACAAACTATGAGACATGATTTTTTTTATTTCAAAATTTTCCATCTTTTTTTGTTTGTTTAGCAAAAAAATAAAAACCCCAGCTGTGATTAAATACCACCAAAAGAAAGCTCTATTTGTGGGGAAAAAAATGATAAAAATTTCATTTGGGTACAGTGTTGTACACGCAATTGTCATTCAAAATGCGTCAGCGCTGAAAGCTGAAAATTAGTCTGGGCAGGAGGGGGGGGGGGGGTTTAAGTGCCCAGTAAACAAGTGGTTAAAAAAAAGAAGGTTTTATATCACTTTAAGGTCCCGCAGAGGGACCCTTTCACATGTTCTGCCGTCCTACCGTCTCGGCCCCCCCACGGTGGTGGAACAGCAGGGCCGGGTCACAAGTGCAACCTTTGCGACCCTGGGAGTTCCGCCACTGCCTGTCCGTGTGCACAGATGTGTCCAAGGTTGCTTCACTCTACAGCCCAAACACAGAGCTTTTGGCAAAGGACTTACTGGGGAGACTTATCTTCAATCTGACGTGTTCCAACGCATTTGAGTTGACTTTGCTGTAAGACATTTTACTCCTAGTACTGTGCATTTATATTATCATTTATACACACACAGTTTAGGCTCTGCTTAACCAGTTTTACAATCAATTGCAGCTTAATCCACCTGTACAGCTCCTTCAATGGGCTGTTATTCATGAACCATCTAGTTCTTTAGGATTTTCGTGGGATGGTGGGGGCCCAACTTAGCCCATTGGGTGGTCAAGTGATGGAGTAGGTCTATGAGTCCATTTGATTAAAGGTATATCTCTTTATATAGACGTTTGCTTTTTTGACCGTGTAGGTGTGTTTAGGTAGTTGGTGTCCAGACTTTTGTTGCTGGTGGACGTGTTTTTTCAGCTTTGTTACTATCTTTATACTTTTTGTATTGCATTCAATAACATTTTACAGATCAAACCACTTAGTCCTCCTGAGATAACCTCTTCTTTGGACTTCTGTTAGTCTAGGTGTTTTTTTGGGGGGATTTGACCTCCCTGTTTGTCCAGGTGACCATTGGGCCAGAAAGTGACAGGAAATCCAGAACTTTACAGGTTGTCCCTAGAACAGGAATAGAGGGGAAATCTACCAATGAGGAGAATGGCTAAAGCTGAGTATACAGTGCCTTGAAAAAGTATTCATTCCCCTTGAAATTTTCCACATTTTGTCATGTTACAACCAAAAACGTAAATGTATTTTATTGGGATTTTATGTGATAGACCAACACAAAGTGGCACATAATTGTGAAGTGCAAGGAAAATGATAAATGATACAAATAAATATGTGAAAATTGTGGTGGGGGGACATTTGTATAACGCCCCCTTTACTCTGATACCCCTAACTAAAATCTAGTGGAACCAATTGCCTTCAGAAGTCACCTAATTAGTAAATAGAGTCCACCTGTGTGTCATTTAATCTCAGTATAAATACAGCTGTTCTGTGAAGCCCTCAGAGGTTTGTTAGAGAACCTTAGTGAACAAACAGCATCATGAAAGCCAAGGAACACACCAGACATGTCAGGGATAAAGTTGTGGAGAAGTATAAAGCAGGGTTAGGTTATAAAAAGATCTCCCAAGCTTTGAACATCTCATGGAGCTCTGTTCAATCCATCATCGGAAAATGGAAAGAGTATGGCACAACTGCAAACCTACCAAGACATGGCCGTCCACCTAAACTGACTGGCCGGGCAAGGAGAGCATTCATCAGAGAAGAGCCAAGAGGTCCATGGTAACTCTGGAGGAGCTGCAGAGATCCACAGCTCAGGTGGGAGAATCTGTCCACAGGACAACTATTAGTCGTGTTCTCCACAAATCTGCCCTTTATGGAAGAGTGACAAGAAGAAAGACATTGGTGAAAGAAAGTCATAAGAAGTCCTGTTTGCAGTTTGTGAGAAGCCATGTGGAGGACACAGCAAACATGTGGAAAAGATGTTGAAAAGATTTAAATTTAAAATTCAAATTGTTTTCCAATTTCCAAAAACAATCAAATAGAATAGAAAATAAAGGAAATTAAGAAATTGGAAAACTATTCAAATTTTTTCAAATTTTTTCGAATCAAAGTTTCAAATCAAAGTTTTCAAATCAATTTTGAATAGTTTTCGAATTCAAATAGTTTTCCAATTTCCAAAAAGAATAAAAAAGAATAGAAAATAAAGGAAAATAAAGGAAAATATAGAAAATAAAGAATATTTGGAAATTGGAAAACTTTTCAAATTTTTTCAAATTTTTTTTTCGAATCAAGGTTTCGACCAAAGTTTTTGAATCAATTTTCAAATAGTTTTCGAATTCGAATAGTTTTCCAATTTCCAAAAAGGATAAAATAGAATAGAAAATAAAGGAAAATAAAATAAAGAAGACCAAGAAAATTTGGAAGTTGGAAAACTATTCAAATATTTTCAAATCAAAGTTTTGAATCAAAGTTTTCAAATCAATTTTGAATAGTTTTCGAATTTGAATAGTTTTTGAATTCGATTTGTTTTCCAATTTCCAAAAACAATGAAATAGAATAGAAAATAAAGGAAAATAAAATAAAGAAAATAAAGAAAATTTGAAGATTTTTTGAAATTTTTTCGAATCAAAGTTTCGAACCAAAGTTTTTGAATCAATTTTCGAATAGTTTTCGAATTCAAATAGTTTTCCAATTTCCAAAAAGAATAAAATAGAATAGAAAATAAAGGAAAATAGAGAACATTTGCAAATTGGGAAACTATTCAAATTTTTAAAAATTTTTTCGAATCAAAGTTTTTTAATCAATTTTAGAATAGTTTTTAAATTCGAATAGTTTTCCAATTTCCAAAAAGAATAGAATAGAATAGAAAATAAAGGAAAATAAAGAAAGTAAAGTAAAAAGTTTTCCAATTTTCAAACAGAATAAAATAGAATAGAAAAATAAAGGAAAATAAAATAAAGAAAAGAAAGAAAATTTGGAAGTTGGAAAACTATTCAAATTTTCTCACATCACTATCACTATCACAACTGTCAAAGTTTTGAAACAAAGTTTTCGAATCAATTTTCGAATAGTTTTCAAATTCGAAATAGTTTTCCAATTTCCAAAAAGAATAAAATAGAATAGAGAATAAAGGGAAAAAAAATGAATGAAAGAAAATTTGGAAGTTGGAAAACTATTTAAATTTTCTCACATCAAAGTTTTGAATCAAAGTTTTCAAATCAATTTTCGAATAGTTTTCAAATTCGAAATAGTTTTACAATTTCCAAAAAGAATAAAATAGAATAGAGAATAAAGGAAAAAAAATAAATGAAAGAAAATTTGGAAGTTGGAAAACTGTTCAAATTTTTTTCAAATCAAAGTTTTCAAATCAATTTTGAATAGTTTTCAAATTCGAATAGTTTTTGAATTTGATTAGTTTCCAATTTCCAAAAAGAATAAAATAGAATAGAAAATAAAGGAAAATTTAAAAACTTTAAAATAAAGAAAATAAAGAAAATTTGGAAGTTGGAAAACTATTAAAATTTTTACCAATTTTTTCAAATCAAAGTTTCAAATCAAAGTTTTCAAATAAATTTTCAAATAGTAGAAAATAAAGGAAAATAAAAAAAAATAAAGAAAATTTGGAAATTGGAAAACTATTCGAATTCGAATTTCGTCCAAATTTTTTTTTTTCGTTATTTCGAATTCATTTAAATTCGGTACTATTCTAATTCGGAAATTTGGAAACATCTGATATTCCAAATAACGAAAATTTGTCCGATTTTTAATTCGCAACGAATCGAACCGCACATGTCTGCACTACATGGTTTTGGTAAATCTAAAGGTAATCAGACAACAAACGTTGTATAGTGTGTATGGGGGTCTAACTGACGGGATCACCAGAGGAAAAAGAAAGAAAGAAAGCCAAAAAAAAAATAAAGATAAAACTAATGCTAGTGATTGGTAAGCTACAATATAAAAAATGTTTGTGTTTGAGTTTATTATGGCTTTAAGCTCGCGTCTTGCCTCTTGGCGTATTATCACTATAATTTTGTGTTTGTTTTAGAAAATATTCAAATTTCACGTCCCGCCGCGTCCGATCGCCAGCAACAGATACGTCTTGATTCAATTACATCTCTTTGTTCTTCCCGCCCAACCTCCTCATAAAAAAAAAAAAAACGTTTTGGTAACAGGTGTATTTTATTCGCTATGTGATTAAGCCGCAGAACAAAGGCGAACGCGTCGTTCTTCCAGCTTGTGATCGCGGATTATATCTTTTAAAGCCAGTTTGACAGAGAAAAAAAAAAAAAAAAGAAGGAAGGAAGGAAGGACAGCCATCCAAACACACTCAGCTTGTGAAGACACATTTCACCGGCGGTGAAACAAAGAGAGGTCACGGCAGGTAACACATCCCGCCACGGCACAGATAATAAGATGTTGTGCCCAGACAAAAGCAATCTGAAGGCGCGCTCAAGCTGAAACATTCCGCTCCCCGCCGTCTTCCGCTTTCAAAGCTCGCAAACTTTGACAATGTTACCTTGATTTCAAATAATTCCCGGGCGGGAGCGCGAGAGACGAGCGGAGAACACAACTTCATTGCAAGCCGGAGAAGGGCAAATAGTTGGCTTTTTTTTTTTTTTTAACCGAGCGCCTGAGTTGTCAGTATTCGGAGACGTTATGTCTTCTTTTTTTTAAGTATTTCAGACTAACGAAAAAACAAATCGGAGGATCAACGTTAATGCCAGACTCCAGGTATGGCCTTAAAGGGTAACTCCACTTTTGTTTAGTAAACCCATCCCCCTGGGTGGTCTCTGTACATTGCAGGGAATAAACCCCTCCCCCCTCTGGGTAATCTCTGTACATTGCATGGAATAAACCCCTCCCCCTCTGGGTGGTCTCTGTACATTGCAGGGAATAAACCCCTCCCCCCTCTGGGTGATCTGTGTACATTGCAGGGAACAAACCCCTCCCCCCTCTGGGTGATCTGTGTACATTGCAGGGAACAAACCCCTCCCCCCTCTGGGTGGTCTCTGTACATTGCAGGGAATAAACCCCCCTCTGGGTGGTCTGTGTACATTGCAGGGAATAAACCCCTCCCCCTCTGGGTGGTCTCTGTACATTGCAGGGAATAAACCCCTCCCCCCTCTGGGTGATCTGTGTACATTGCAGGGAATAAACCCCTCCCCCCTCTGGGTGGTCTGTGTACATTGCAGGGAATAAACCCCTCCCCCCTCTGGGTGATCTGTGTACATTGCAGGGAATAAACCCCTCCCCCTCTGGGTGATCTTTGTACATTGCAGGGAATAAACCCCTCCCCCTCTGGGTGGTCTCTGTACATTGCAGGGAATAAACCCCTCCCCCTCTGGGTGGTCTCTGTACATAGCAGGGAATAAACCCCTCCCACCTCTGGGTGGTCTCTGTACATTGCAGGGAATAAACCCCTCCTACCTCTGGGTGGGCTCTGTACATTTCAGGGAATAAACCCCTCCCCCCTCTGGGTGGTCTCTGTACATTGCAGGGAATAAACCCCTCCCCCCTCTGGGTGGTCTCTGTATATTGCGGGGAATAAACCCCTCCCCCCTCTGGGTGGTCTCTGTACATTGCAGGGAATAAACCCCTCCCCCCTCTGGGTGATCTCTGTACATTGCAGGGAATAAACCCCTCCCCCTCTGGGTGGTCTCTGTACATTGCAGGGAATAAACCCCTCCCTCCTCTGGGTGGTCTCTGTACATTGCAGGGAATAAACCCCTCCCCCCTCTGGGTGGTCTCTGTACATTGCAGGGAATAAACTCCTCCCCCTCTGGGTGATCTCTGTACATTGCAGGGAATAAACCCCTCCCCCCTCTGGGTGATCTCTGTACATTGCAGGGATTGTCACAAAAGTTGTTGCAGATTCCTCCCTTTTTGTTATTCTGAAGAAATATTTGTTTGTTTCTCTGTGTCCATGTGTGGAGTGAATGTGAATGGGAGTGACTTTATAATTATCACTCAGCTGCTGCACCTGCAGAGCTCTTAATGAGGAAAGTGGCAGGGTTTGCATCCCTTTAGATGCGATTTCCCTTTTGGGAGTTTTTCAGGGAGGGGGTAAAAACCAGAGAAGTAAAAAATATCATCCCTGGAATACTTATATATATATATATGTAAACAATTTTTTTTTTTTGCTGTTTTTTTTCCGATGAAAGTGGAGTTACCTTTTAATTACATGCACAGTGGTGTAGTGGGTAGCACAGTGGTGTAGTGGGTAGCACTCTTGCCTAGCAGTAAAAAGGGTCGCTGGTTCAAATCCCAACCACGACACTACCTCCCTGGAGTTTGCATGTTCTCCCTGTGCCTGCGTGGGTTTCCTCCGGGTGCTCTGGTTTCCTCCCACACACCATGCCGCTGACAGCATTCATAAAATGTCTTGTGAATACAAGGCACTCTCTGGTTGGATAAGGTGGAGAAGAGGGTAATGTCACAAGCTCCACCTTGCCCAATCAGAGAATGCCTTAAATTCATTAAAAAAAAAAGTACAGGGCTTCCTATGAATGGTGTCAGTGCCAAACCAGCAACCCCCCTGTGGTCAGTGTGCAGAGGACCACGGCGATCAATCTAGTAGTGCTACTAGACTACTACAATGGGGCACTTCCCGAGGACATCCTGGGAACATTTGTTTACTGAGGCGAGACCCCTCAAAATGGAGACGTTCCCAGCAAATGATAATGAATGGGAACCTCGTCCTTAGCCCGTGTTATTTTACTTGTACAGGCCCACGGAGTAAATGCCACCCTGCCCCCATCTCATCTATATATCTCATCTCCAAGTCAAATCCCCCCCTTTCCACCATCTCATCTATATCTTGTATGACAACGTTGGCCTTTCACCACGCCCAATAATCTCTGTGACCATGAGAGGCACCTTCTTAAGATCACAAGAAATTATTATTGTCAAAAAAAGGGCCAGTTGGTTGTGTTTGCGCCCCACCACCCCCACCGCCAAGCCAAAAGCCCCCAGTCCCCCCGCTCTGTTTCTTGCCTCCTCTTCACCACTGTCCAACCAGTCTTAGATGAGATAATTACTACAATGCGAGAGAAAGGTTGTCACAGCGGCAGTTCCATTTCAGCTGCAATGAAAAGCAGAAAAAGAACGTGTTTCGGCCTTGAACGCCCGGAAAGGTCTTTATTAGTTATATATGAAATTGAGATGTTACTTCTGACCTGTTCCTCGCGCATTAGAAAAAAGTAATAAATTATTCCGATTCTCAAATTCTGGGCTAAGGACAGAAAAGTTCCTTGGCAGTATTATATGAACCGAATCGTGAAGTTCATGGAGACTTTTACATTTTTTTTTTTAAATGGTAATAACTTATAGTCGTAACTTCTACAGCCTGCAATAAATGGAAAATTAGAGATTTTTTTCAAGGAGAGCTACAGTACAGTGCAGTGTATCCTGACTGAGCTCCTATTCTGAGTTATTGTTGTAATGTTCACCCACAAGCGCTATTTGGTGTGACAGTCACGCCTAACGATATTTTCAATATACCATTATTGTTACTATACAGACTTTCAATTCTCCATCTTCTTCTTGTGTATGTTAGTATCGCCTTCTCTGCCCTTCCGTCATCCCTTCTCTCACCCCCTCCATCTCTTTGTCTCTCCATCTCCTGCACACTCCTCTCCCTCCCTCATTATCTGCCTCCTTCTTCCTCCCACTCTACTGTGCTCCCCTTCCACCCCTCACCCTACCTGTTTGTTTTAGGCCGTTAGTCTCATACTTTTTTCTCCCTCGTATTATTCTATTCTCCCTATTTTTTTTATTCAACCCTTTTTCTTTACTTTACTTGCCCCTTTCCCCCACCCCTTCATTCCTCTCTCTCTATTTTCTCTCCCTCCTCCTTTTCGCTGTCCCTGTTCTTCTTCTCCCTCTTTTCTTCTTTATCTCCTTCTCCCACTGTCCATCCTCGTACATCTCTCTCTCTCTTCTCACCTTCCTTCTCTCTCTCCCTCTTCTTCTGTGTTCTTCCCCCTGTTCTCTTCTTTATCTCCTTCTCCCACTGTCCCTCCTTGTACATCTCTCTCTCCCTCTTCCTTTGCATTCTCCTTCTCTTCTTTATCTCCTTCTCCCACTGTCCCTCCTCGTACATCTCTCTCTCTTCTCACCTTCCTTCTCTCTCTCCCTCTTCTTCTGTGTTCTTTCCCCTGTTCTCTTCTTTATCTCCTTCTCCCACTGTCCCTCCTCGTACATCTCTCTCTCCCTCTTCCTCTGTGTTCTCCTTCTCTTCTTTATCTCCTTCTCCCACTGTCCATCCTCGTACATCTCTCTCTCCCTCTTCTTCTGTGTTCTTTCCCCTGTTCTCTTCTTTATCTCCTTCTCCCACTGTCCCTCCTCGTACATCTCTCTCTCCCTCTTCCTCTGCATTCTCCTTCTCTTCTTTATCTCCTTCTCCCACTGTCCATCCCCGTACATCTCTCTCTCCCTCTTCTTCTGTGTTCTTTCCCCTGTTCTCTTCTTTATCTCCTTCTCCCACTGTCCCTCCTCGTACATCTCTCTCTCCCTCTTCCTCTGTGTTCTCCTTCTCTTCTTTATCTCCTTCTCCCACTGTCCATCCTCGTACATCTCTCTCTCCCTCTTCCTCTGTGTTCTCCTTCTCTTCTTTATCTCCTTTTCCCACTCTCTCTCCCTGTAGACCCCTCTCTCTCTCTTCTCCCCTTCCTTTTTTCTTCGTGCTCTCCCTCTGTCTTCTCCCTCTTCTCTTCTTTATTTCCGCTCACTTTCCCACCCTGTAGCTTTCTCTCCTCTCCATCTCTCTCTCTCCCTGTACCTCACTTTCTCCCTCTTCAGTTATTTAACTTCTTCACCAACTCTCTCTCTCCCTGTAGATCTCTCTCTCTTCTCCTCTCCTTCTCTCTCCCTTTCCCTCTGTGTTCTCCTCCTCCCTCTTCTCTTCCTTATCTCCTGTCACTCCCATTCCCTGTAGATCTATCTTTCTTCTCTCCTTATTTTTTGTTCTCTCTCTCCCTTTCCCTCTGCCCCCCCCTTTTCTTTATCTCCTTCTCTCACTCTCCATCCCTGTAGATCTCTCTCTCTTCTCTCCATCCCTCTCTCCCTCCCCCTGTGTTCTCCTCTTCTCGTCTCTTCTCATTCTCCCTCTATGTACATCTCTCTTCTCTCCTCCCTTCTCTATCTCCCTGCCCCTCTGCTTCACCCACTCTCCCTCTCTCCCTGTATCTCTCTCCTTCCTTCTTCTTCTCCTCTTCCCTCCTCTCTTCTTCTCTCATCCTCCCTCTCTCCCTGTATCTCTCTCTCTCTCTCTTCTTCCTTCTTGTTCTCCTCTTCCCTCCTCTCTTCTTCTCTCATCCTCCCTCTCTCCCTGTATCTCTCTCTCTCTCCTTCCTTCTTGTTCTCCTCCCTCTTCTTTTCTCATTCTCCCTGCATGTACATCTTTCTCTTCTCCTCTTCTCTTCTCTCTCTCATCCTTATATCCCTCCTTCTGGTTCTTTCTTTCCCTGAAGATCTCTCTCTCTCCTTCCTTCTTGTTTTCTTTTTCCATATGCCTCTGTGTTCTCCTTCTCCCATATCTCTTCTTTATATCCTTCTCTCACTCTGTCTCTCTTCTCTCCCTCCTTCTCTTTCTCGCTCTCCCTACTTTTTTCTGTTCGCCCTCACCCGCTTCTCCTCTTTATCTCCTCTCACGTTCCCTCCCTGTAACCCTCTCTTCTTCCTTCTCTCTCCCTGTCCCTCTGTGTTCTCCTCCTCACTCTTCTCTCCTTTATCTATTTCTACCCCTCTCTCTACCTGTAGATCTATCACACTTCTCTCCCTATTTCTCTCTCCCTGTCCCTCTGTGTTCTCTTACTCGCTCTTCAGTTCTTTAACTCCTTCACCCACCTCTCTCTGTCTTCCTGTAGACCTCTCTCCATATCCCTCAACGTTCTCCTTCTCCATCTTCTCTCTTTTATCTCCTTCTCCTCCCTCCCTGTACTCTTCTCCTCTCTCTCTTTTCCCTCTCTCTCTCCATATCCCTCAATGTTCTCCTTCTCCATCTTCTCTCCTTTATCTCCTTCTCCTCCCTCCCTGTACTCTTCTCCTCTCTCTCTTTTCTCTCTCCCTCCATATCCCTCAATGTTCTCCTTCTCCATCTGCTCTCCTTTATCTCCTTCTCCCGCTCTCCCTC